>VZSE01014611.1:1365514-1375870 GCA_013398275.1 Promerops cafer
ATGTATATATATATATACATATATATATATACACGCACACAGACACACAAATATAAAATCTGGTTTTACTGCTCCCACTGAAGAACTCCATTGTGTGTGTAGGTTTAGCAGAAGTTACACAGAGATGTAAGTACACAGTTGTGTATTATAATATTTGTTAATGTCACTAAGCCAGAATTCTTCAAAAATATATGAAGTCTTAATTCCTCCCCAGTTTTTCAAAACAGAAAACATTAGTAAAGCAGTATTTTTTTTCCAGTGTGACTTGAAGCTGGAGACAGAGAAATGGATTACACTACATATTTTCTACACAATCTGAGGGATTAATTTAAATGATTCCCCTAAATCAAAATAACTAGACTTTTTGGCAGCCTTTGAAGTTTAATGAATGTTTATTCTTGCCATCAAGTGTAGGTTTTGGGATACCCTGCAGGACCTCTTAAACAAGATATCTAAAGCTATTTATATAAAATAAGCCAACCCCAAGATGTTTTTATTAATGTTATGAAGAAAATGCCAGAATTTAAAAGTAGTCAATATTTTGGTTTAAAAGGTAAAGATAGAGAATTGTTTCCACTGTGCTGTCAATATCTATAGCTCAGGGTTTAAATATTAACTACAATTCTGATGATTTCAAAAGTAGGCATGATATAGAACGGGTCTGCTCTGCAGTTGTGTGCTCTCCTAAGTCTGCTTTCCACTCTTTTAGGGACACAGAAAAGCTGCTGTGCTCTTATCTTTCACAATACATTTGGCATTCCTTTCAAATGTCTCTTATCAAAGTTGACAACAAGCACCTATTACTTACAGACATTTCAATGTGGGTTTTCTGTAGAAGAAAATTAAATCAGGTCATGAAATGTAATAAACCAGACATAGGATTTCCAAATACGTTCTATTTCTTTTATGGTTAATACTTTTTGAAGTGCACTACTGAAAAGCTGCATAAATGTAAAACCTGCTTTGCCTCTGATGGCTGTGATTGATTAAAACAGTAGGTAATGTTCTTGGAGATATTTAGCTTCTGATAACTCAGCCATACAGACGTTGTCTGATTTTTCCTTTTTTTTTGGAGGGCCATTTTCACATGTACAAAAAACCCTTGAAAACTAGATATTTTTTATATCTAAAATTCACAGCATGTCTTGCTGTTAAATTGCCACCTTAGAGGCCTTTTTTAAATTTCATTGAAAATGCATATTAAATCAAAGTGATAGACACATGTAATGTAAAATGTCTGTCAACAATTAGAATCCCATTTGGAAGTTTGTAAAGCATAACAATTTAAAATGAATTTAAATTGAGAAGGAAAGTTTTTAAATTGAGAAGAAAAGTTTTAGCCTGCAGTATTGCAATTTTGTTCAGAACAAATCCAGATTTTTGCTCTTTTCTGAGCGAAAGAGAAATAAAAGAGCCAGAGCTTCTAATGTCATTAGTTCACTATCATGTGTCAGTCAAGGAATTTCATTCTTTAAGCAATAAAGCCCAAATTATATTGATTATTTGATTTTGAAAGATATAATAAAGCATCAAGACTGTGAATAATATAGTTCTATGTAAAATCATGTTGCCCTGTCATGGAATCATAGAATGGCTGGGAGAGACCTCAAGAGATCATCTGATCCAACCTTTCATTTTCCAGGAACCTGGAACACATTGCAACCGAGCCACCTGATGCATTTGTGCTCTATGCATTGAAAAGTGCAACTGGTTTTATTTGGATAGACTAAATCCCCATCCAGCAGCATCACATGGCTTGAAAAAGATGTTTCTAGGGAAAGTCTACAAAATATCCTTTGTATTCTTCTAAGATTTTACAAGCTTTACACACAAACCTCCTGGTCCTGAGACCATGGGATCCACGGTCAAAACAGACCAGGGGCACACTGAGGCCAAGCGCCTCCGAGGTAGTTTTGGCCCTGACTGTGGCCACACCACTGAGGACTTGCCTACCTAAATGGGGGCTGGGATTGGCAGTTAAAAGGGTACAAATTTGGGATGACACCTGGATTTTCCAAAAATCTTATACCTAACAAAAACTGAGGTTAAATTAGGGTTTATGGCTAATATTTATTGAATACAATGTAAACATCTACAATATGGTTTGCTATAAAATGGAAGTATTTTCAATTAAGTTCAAATTTTGTAGCTTTTTTTCCCAGTTTTACAGCATGCACATTTCCAAGCAGTATCCAACAATGTCAGCTTTCTGCACTGAAATTAATATAATCTTGTCGATATGTGCCAAGGCTTCAAGTGCAGAATGTTGTATTCTCTGTGGTGATATAAAACTCCTTAAAAGCAGATGCACTTCCAGGACAGATATATTTTGTGTAATTCGTCCAGATTAAATTCTGGCTATTTCTAGACATTCCACTTATCACTTTGCTTGATTTTATGAGAATGACAATAAGAAAGCAGAATAATAAGAAATGCAAAGCATATTCTACAGTTAATTTCTGAACAGAGAGTCAACCCCTTGAAAACTTTACATAGTGTGTTATTGGTTACAATAATTGCAAAAATTATAGCGTAACATCACAAAAAAATGATGCAAATTACCAGTAACAGTTTTTGTCTTTGGTTTTTTAGTATTTTTATTGCCTTTGGGTAATCCCCTTGAAGAGCCAAGATTACCTGTGATTAGCAGATTTGAACAGGTGGTTTAAGGGGCTGTACTCCTAAAATGTCACAGTTGTTTTGCTTTGAGAAGCACTGAGTGCTTTCCCAGTCAGCAGCAAGCAGCTCCTGCAGGCTCCCCCGAATGTGGCAACCAGCGCCCGTTACCGGATTTTGTTGCTCTAGGCAAAACATTAAAGGTAGGCCCCTCACAAGGCACAGTCTCTAGCACAAGAAAGTGTTACTGAACATTCTGCAGCCCTGGGCAGCTGCTGCTCTGGGGGCTGGTGGTGGCAGTGCTGGCCCGGGATGCAGATGTACCTGTCTCTCCCCCCACAGGCTCACATCCCTCTCACTTTTTACCTTTACACTGGGTTTAATTGTTGCTTCTGCTCAGTGTGACCATCGCTGGACCTGGGCAGGTTTTGTCCCATATTAGAGCAATCTGTCAGCAGTGGGGCAAAGGAGTAGCAGGTCTGGCAGCCCTTTGGGAACAGCGCTGCCTGAAACTGAATTTTGCTGTTTGAAAGTTCTAGGAGTGAAACAAAGAGTAAGTGAATGATCCTGCTTGCACAGAGTGAGTACAGCAATGTTATTGTGTTGTGAGATTATATGTACAGTGCTGGAGAGGACTGTACTGAAGCTGGAGGAGGGAATGGGCCATATTTATCCTTTCTTTAATTCCACTTAATTCAGTACATTTACAATGCATTTGGCTCTATGTTTCCATTAAAATGTTATTCTTATGTATTATGGCATTGCTTGTGCTTTTTTGTGCAGCATGAAAATGAAAGCTGCTTCAATTGCAGAAGAAGCCAGACTGAGTAAACTTGAGAAACAGAACAAGTGACTTCAAGCCTTTAAATATATGGGAGTGCAAAGGTGTGCGACTGTCAACTAAACATGTTAACAAGAGAGCCCTCACTAAGAGGTATGGGATTTACATGCTAATCATTGTCACTGGTGCCTTCTCTAAATCTCTTCTCTCTCTAACAGTTGTTTATGCTCCTCTGCAGTTAGTAATGGCCCTGATCTGGCACACTCACACAAATACAGCTCCTCTCGGAAATCAGTTTGTATAGACTGGGGGCTTAGATGCATATTTTATTTGCAAACAGCTGGAACAGCTTAAGACGTTCCTGTACCACGCATTGCTGCCCCACGCAGGAGATTTCCATCCCTTGCTGGTGAGGATGTCATGCAAACGTTTGTCCAATGCCAGGGCTGCACAGCCTGGTGGGACAGGGCTGTCCAGGTGTGGGGCGGTGAGGAACCAAGGTCAGAAACAGGTTTGATCACCACAGTTAGCCCCTGCTCCAAATTCACTCATGTGCAGTTCTAGACTGAAACACTGCTCATGTTGTGCTGTCAATGCTCTGCTTCCCGCACTAGGGTGAGTGACACTCATGATGTTTAGGACTGGGCACTTAATATTGCAAGCTTCTGAGGAAAAGTGTCTTTTCGTGGTCTCAGAAGTGAGTAAATGATGTATCCTTCGTTACAAATGAAAGTAGAACAAACGCTGGTGTTTGGTGTAATTCCTATATGTGCCATGTTGTCTTATATTCAAGTACAATTCTCCCTCTTTTGTTTTGCCTGTTGCAGTACATGACAAGCAGTTGAATTGCTGAACCATTACAGACTGGGGCTACATTTGTCTTTGCACGTATGATTTTTGTACCACATGTCTTTAGTATTATCTAAAACCTACTCAAGCTTTAAATTCTCATTCAGGCAGTACTTCTAGGGTGTCAGTGGCTAGGAGCAAGCTCAGATGAGCTTAATGATTGTGTACAGTCCTGGGGAGAGCCAGCTAGTCTGCAGAAAGCTGCTTAAGGGTGTAAATAGACTTGTTCTGCAGCCCTGGACACTGCATTTGAGAGGGAATTTGAAGTTCTGTGGAGAAGGACTGAAACACAGAATACGTAACTCAGGGTGAGATTCAAGACGTGGCTTGTACAGCAGGATGAAAGTCCAGGCTTACTATATAAAGCATAGGAAGGATGGAAACAATTTTTCTAACCCCAAATCTGGTTTCTGGATTTCTGAGGAAGGGTCTTTTAAGTCTCTTTGTGAGGATTGCTCTTTGAATCCTGTTACTTGAGCTTTTCTTACGTAAGGAAAGGAAACTGTGAGTCTCATTTTCTGGGTGATAACTGTGTGATCTTGGGTTTATGAAGCAGTACTTTTCAAGGCTCTTTCTGGGTCACTGGTGTAGTATCTGCTGACAGTTCAGTAGAGCTGGCTGGCAGCTCAGTTCTCAACTCTTTCTTTTCTGCTGAGGAATTTTTCTAAGAAATCAGAAACTCCTGGAGTTACCTTTTGAGGTAGGTAATGGCTGTTACTGCCATCGGAACATTGTATGATCATTAATGGGAAGAAAACTGCAAAAACATGTCTGAGGATCAGATTGCTCCATGAGGAAATGGGCTCCCCACAGGACCTAGATAGGGCATGTGTAAGTCTGTGAGCAAACATATTTGCACTCAGAGAGCTGTGTTCTGCACAGCACCACTGCAGACCAGTTGTCTTAACGGGCTGGCTCAAACTGTGGGCAAAAGGTGGATGAGGAAAATTCTGCTTAGCTCAGGCATGGAAAGCAGAACATTATTCATGAGGCATTTACTTTATTACAACTAGCTGCTGCCAGGCCAGCTCCTTGTGTTGATGCAGAGAGCATGACAATTTTCACGTTGTAAACACCATGCATTAATCAGGGCACCTCAATATTATGCAAACAAAATGTATGTACTTACAAATACTTTCACTGTATTTGAATCAAAAATATGTCATGAAAAAGAGAGGGGTTGTCAGGTTCGTTTCATTAGGCAAGAAATTTGGGACTCTACAGGCAACATTCCCCCTGAGGTTTGAAGCATGTTTAGTCTTTAATCACTACATATTCTCCAGTTTAAATGAAACATTAAAATGTAAATAAACAAGTGTACTTTGTAACTCTGATTTGCAGTGTAAATCTTTTTGTGACAACAGGTCTTACTTCTTTAGATGACTACCCTGTAGAAATCATCTGTAGGTTCTATTTCAGAGAAAATATTCATGTGAAATTTTGTCCTTGTGTTTATATTTTGACAGAGTACAGAATTTTTGTGTAATTTTAATTTAAAGGTAAGCAAATCCTAAGCAAACACTTTTTATAAGAACACATTTTTCCCTAAATATCCTGAAAAATACATCCCTTGGTCCTGCTCCTTCATTTGCTTTTAAAGGACTCCCATTTCCATCCTTTATACTATTTTAAATAGTACTTTGACAAAGAAATTATAAATATAATATTTTATTAAAAATTAGCACTAAGGCTTCCATTAATAGTTACCTGGCTGAACAGTGATAGAAACTGTGAAGTTTTCCTACTGTATAAAGGCACTTTCCATAAAAAAAGATGTTTGGCGGAATTGTTGGCTGATATTGCAGGTTATATCTCATCATCTGATACCAGATGTAATTATTCATGACTCTTCTTTTGCCATGTACATAATTCATATTTCACTGTCCTTTTTTTCCCTTGTCCTATCCAGAGTTTTTTCTGTGCTGAGACATTACAATATGTCTTTGAAAGATATCTTTGTAGCTCAGAATGGGGTTTTATTTTTTTTTTTTTTTTAATCTGAGGATGGAGAAATCTCTGTCACTTCATTTCTAAACTTCTGGTTTTCTGGTGGAGCCACATGGTGGCTTTATATGTCTGCGATACACTAGGATATTAAAAAAAAATTAAACTGGGATGCAAAGGCATGTGGCTTGCAGAGAAAACTTCCCCTGTGGCATCAAATAAAAATCTTGGTTCTCTATAGAACTTAAGGATTCACTCTGTCCATACCTGATGACCACTGTGTAACAAATCAGTGACCTAAGCATCCTACTTGAAATACCCTCTAATTTATTTTTTTAACCCCCCAAAAAGGCATATAAAGGATAGAGTGATACCTTGGGATCAATAATGTTGGAATCAAGAATCAAGACACTTTCTCAAATATATGGTATTTAATTGAAAAAAATATATTTTTTTTAACACAGGAAAGAAGACATTCTGAGATATATATATATATAAAGATACCAGAGGAAATAATGATGGACTTTAGGGCGTGAACGTATGTGTAACTACTAGCACTCTCTAGTCCTGTAAAACTTCATGGAAATCTTTTGCAGTGTTGCATATTTATCTTTCTGTTTGTTGTTTTTCTGCCTTGTGAGTTGTACATACAAAAGAGTTGCCCATACAGTGGTGCAGGAGATTTTTTTTTACTCCTTGGGTTTTAACATTCTTGCCCGAGTGAGAGAATTTTCCATCCAGCTTGTTTACTTCATGATTTATGTCTAAATTGACAGAGTCCTTCGGAGGCATTCGTGTTAAATTTGAAACAAACATATTTAATGCTCGTGTTGTAATAAAACAGCTAAAAGAGCAGATTAAAAAGATATGCACAGAGGGGTCTGATTGATTGAGGGATTGATTTTACTACTTTTCCCGTAGGTGGGTAGTGATGGCTGTAAATCTCCTGATAATCATTTCAGAAGCACCTTCATCAATAAACTCAAAAGGGACAGCTAGGTGTAAAAATATGCCAGCCATCAGGTCAAACAAAAGGCAGCAAATGTGTAAAGAAAGAATTGAATTAAATAATCCCACCTTGGCTGGTTATGGCATTAGTCATTTTTGTCTCGGGGGCGGAGGAGTCCCCATCACTGCGATTCTCTGGGATTTAGGGGAGAGAAAGGGAGACGTTCTTTCCCTCTAGTTTTTTTTTTCCTTTTTCCTTTGACTAAACCCGTATTGCTTACGATTCAATTATGCGGGTAAAAGCTTGTGTTTGTGAGCAATGATCAATTATTAGTTGTCAGTAATAATGGCGAAGGATTCAATTCTGGTGCCCCCTTCTCTTGTTTGTTTGTTTGGTTTTTTTTTCCTTTTTATTTCCTTTCTTCCCCCTGGAGAATTACCATTAGAAAATGAAAAAAAAAAANAAAAAAAAAAAAAAAAAAAAAAAAAAAAAGAAAAGGCAGAAGAGAGCAAGGAAGGGGGAAGCTGACAGCATGCCCACAAAAGTAGTCATACCTAAACCCACACAGTCACAGGACTTGCAACGTGCATAGTGAATAGCGTGATCCAGGCTATTGATAATGAAACAATTCCGGAGAGCTGGTGCTCGCTGCCCCGGGGTAGCTGCGCCCCAGGACTGTCTCAAAAGTTTATTATACATCGGAGCATAAAGCCAAGTTCCCAGCTGACTGCAGCATCTGGAAGCCCCTAATTACACACATTTCTAAAATATATGTGACCTGTGTTAGCTGACAAACGGCGAACTTGCGAGGTCAGCTGGAGCGCCGTTCGGAACTCCAGTGAAGTGTGGCTTTTTCAGTTAAAATAGAGGCAAACAGAGAACATAGAAAACGAGGAGGAAGAGAAGGAAGGAAAAAACCTCCATAAATAATAAAAGACCAAGCGCCTGCTAAGTGGGGAGCGGGTATTTTGGCAGGGTGGAGTGCGAGCGGTGCGGGAAGCGCTTTGCCGTGCGGGGCAGCGGGGCCGGCGCGGAGCCGCAGGTTGGGCTGCCCCGACCCTCGGCTGCCGCCGCCGCGGAGCTGCCGCGCCCCGCGCCGCTCGGGCGGAGGGGCTCGGGGGCCATGGGCACAAAACATGAAGTCAATTGGATTTCCCACCCCCCGCACCCCCCTATCGCTGTTAAAGATGTTTTGTAACTGTGAGGGGATCGTGCAGCTTTTAACTCCATCGTGCTAAGGGTGTTGTGTCTGATCGCAAACCTGAATAACAATAATCCAGTCTAGTGTGATGCATCTCATTGGAATCGTCTCTCAGCAGAATGAACTGCAAATTATCCCCTGTTTACCATCTCCCTTCAGTGCTCATCTCAATGAACTGGAGATCGATCCCCACCACGGGTGTCGTGCAGCCAGGCTGATTTGCATTGAAGCACATTAGAAAGCCTCCCACCTCCATTAAAAAGAATAATCCGAGAGGGGAAAAAAAAATCTCCAAGGTGTGGCGGGGAGGGAAAAATATGTCACTGTCATTTGGAGCATCGAGAGGGAAAACCCGGGATCAGAGTATTTACGCTTGTGAACTCTCACAACTTCTGTTAGAGACAATGACGTTTAATTGATGTATTGCTATCAACAACAATAAAGACCGATTTTTCTCTAGCCCTGGCACTGCTGCTCTGCCCCCACCCATTCCCCACCCCTCCCGGCCCCCAGCGAAGGAGAGGAAAACAAATAATAAATAATCAATCGGTCTTGGATGAAATACCAGGCGCCGCTTTAACACTAGCGAGGAAAAGAGAAACGAAAAAAAAAAGTTGTAAAACTTAATTTCTCCAAATTAATTTCTTTTTCTTTAAGCCACTCTTTTTCGGCTTGTTGTTGCTGTTGTTACTTTTTAATTACCTGTCCACGGCCGCCTTTTTCCAGCCACGAAGCAAAGGTACTGCGCATATGGGGAAATTTTTCTCAAGCTTTATCGGCAAAAGTATAATGAAATTGTGAACGCGAATAATTTTGGGAGATGGTCTAGCTTAGAAACCGCAGGAAGCTAATGGAGTGATTGATACAATTAGAAATACAGGCAAAAATGTGCAAATAGATCCGCGTGGGTATTTTGGGTGCATCTACGTGTGGCTAGCAGCGAGTAAGGAGTGCGTTTCGGTGCGTTCAGGTTCGGTTTCTTTCCCACTGTCTCAGGGTGCGGAGTGTGACAGCCGGCGCTGAGTGTATCCATCTCTGCCGAAACATCTCTTTAAATATTCAGTGAAAAATAATGTCATGTGAAGTACCACCTATAGCAACATTATTATCTTCATTCTTCAACATCATCCCCGCTGATAGCTTCGTTTGTCTTTTTCTCAAAATCTACTGTACCGAATGCTGCGGGGAGGGAGGGGGCTCGCCCTGTGCAGAAATGAAAAGAAGCGTCAGTGACCACTTTGCAACGCTCACTAAATACTGGAGTGGCACCTGGGAGGATTTTTCGGTTCGTATGCGTTTGTTTGGTTGGGTTTGGCGGCTGTTTTTCTTCCCCCTCCCCCCCCCCTTATTGATAAACGTTTTACAATCTCTTTCGTTTAATAATGAGAAGAAAACGCCACTAAGCCGGTTCCTCGAATGGGAAGATTTGTCCCTCTTTCCTTTCTCCTCTGGCTCACTCTCTAGGCTTTACCGGCTCATTTGAAATTGAAATGAGTTGGATCTGATCAGCCTCTTGCTTTTACAGAGAGTTTGTTAATATTAATACGGGAAAAAGGAGTAGCTTCTATAGAAGAGTAAATAATCCAGCGGGGGGAGTGGGAGGAGAGAGCACTAGATGGGTCAGAGTGGAGGGAAAGAAACGCCTGTGCTCCCGCTTCTGCCGGTTCAGCTTATTTTACAGAGTAACTTTCCGTGCCCGCAGCAGCGTGACGCGCGGAGGGGCGCGGAGAGCGGAGCTCAGGGGGACACCCATTTACCCACAGCGTACGTGTATCGCTGGATATAGGAGATATTAAAAAGAGCCTTGTTTGTAGCCTCTGTGCAACTATACTTTTTATTTCAAGATCGTGGCATTTGTTCGTGAGAGGTTCCTCCTCGGAAGTAACACATGGGCGTGAAAGTTTGGCGCGCGATGCATCCCGCGGCAGGAGCGCGGTGCCCGCAGGCTCCCGGCGCCGGGAGCGCTGGGGACCGGGCACAAGCAGCGGCCGCGGGGAGCGCAGCGGCCCCGGGGAG
>VZSE01014611.1:1378190-1380690 GCA_013398275.1 Promerops cafer
CGGCAGCGCTGGGCCCGCCGAGCAGCCGCCCGGCCCCCGCCGCCGCCGTGCCCGCGCCTCTCGGTTGGGCCGGGGGAACGCCGGGGACAGGGTCCCGGGCTGCGCTTGTGGAAACGGGGCGGAAAGTTTGCGGGATGTTGTGCTTCGCTGGGAGCATTTACCCTGTTTCCGAAATCCCCTGAATGCCCTTCTCGTACACCAGCAAACAGATCAGCACCGGCTCCGTGGAGCTCTGCGAAGCATTTCTGAAAAGTCATTTGGGTCCTGAGAGTCGATTTGGGGGTTTTAACTGAGTTTTGTGAGCTTTGAATGCTCTGGAGTTTTACCGTTTCCTCAGCATAATCCCCTTTCTCATCTCAGCAAACGTATTTATTTTTCTTACGATATTATTCCCACTTCCGCTCGAAGTTTGGAGTGGGAGTTGGAGAAGCGTTAGGTTTTTAGTTGTCTTTCATCGGCCTCCTGTGAAAGAATTTGGAACTTCTTAAAGTGAGCAGAGAAAAGAAAAGCAGAGAGGGATTTTTTTACATCTTCACTTCGAATGATTGCATCTTTTGACATTTGCTGTCTTTGTTTGTTTTTGGTAGGTGGAACAGGTCAAAAACACTTCAAGGTATCTTTTTTAAAGTAGCCATTTTCTTCTGTTTTTAGTCTTTTGATCTGATTTTGCACATCGTTTTCAAATGAAGTACAGTGGGAGTGTGAGAAAGGAATGTTAACTGAGCAGCTTTCCTGCCTGTTGCTAAAGGATGTCCTTGAAGTAAGTTGGATCTTGCCTGAAATGATGGCATGGAAGTGAAGCTTTTGTTTAGTTTGGGTGGCTGTCGTAAGTTAAAGTAGAGAATGACGAAGTTTATTCTGTTTTGAAAATATCGACCAGTTTCCTAGGAAAAGCAGTGTGCTCTACGACAAAATCTGTGGGAGCTTCCCCTTTCCCTTCCCTAGTCCTGGTGTCGGGTTGTGGCTGGTTTACATGGCTGGACGATGAGTTCTGAGTCAGTAGCCCAGAAGGTGTGCTTTGTAATGGTGCTTCAGGGCTCAGAACGCTGCAGTAACATTAGCATAGAGCTACCCCCGCCTTTCCGGGGTCCCCGGCCCTGGCAGCAGCTTCTCACTTGAGCAAGACGGGTGGGAGAGCTACGGCGGGGACGAGTTTGCGTTATGTGCCTGTGAAATTGCAAAACAAGACTTGGAAATTCCAAGCGCTTCTTTCTTCTCCTTTCACACTGTGAATTCAGGATTGCTAGTCCATGTGCAGCTTGGGCAGGGCGCAGGCGAGGGGAGCATCGCTGGCTCTGCACACACTTGCAGTAAGGTACTGCTGGGCAGTGTTGTGAGCGAATCAGTAGAGTGGCTCCGTGAAAATTTCTCGCATCTGATTTGAATTCCGCTTTGTTAAAACTTTCTGCTATGGTTTCATACCTTGAGATCAATAGGGAAAAAAGTTCCTCACACTGCAACAGCATGTTTTGGTTTGGCCTTTTTTTTTTTTCTTTTTTTTGAGATCAAAGCTCATGAGTTCACTCCCACCAGGAAGACTTTCCACTTAAAATATATTTCTGGTGCAATCAATGGATAAGTAAGTTTACCCTTGTAAAATCCTGTGTATGTTCACATTTGATAAAGTTTGTATTGGAGTAACCAGAGCAGCTCTCAGATTAATTGCAGAAATTACTTGCAGCGTAAATTATATTCAACAAGTAACTAATTACTGGTAGGAAGTGGGTAAGAGATCGTGGGATTATTTCCTTTTGTTAATAACTGCAGCCACTTTCATGGAATTTTAGATATTTTTTTCTGGTTTCTTGGAATTACATTCCCAGTTGTAAAAGAACATTTTTGGGGTGCAATATTCCAAGGCAAAGTTATATTGGAGAAATAAACCATCTAGACTTTGACGAGGAGAAAATATTTACTGCCCTTTCTTTTAAAAGCTCATCAGAACCAGTGCTTTTTCATATCAATAATGGATTTTGGTGAATTCCTGCTGCAGCATTATGATCATTCACATAATTGTTACTGGGCCCACAAAATAAAAGAAATTATGTGATTGCTTTCCTCAGTGGGATCTGGAGGACAGGATGCTTAGGAGACAGAACTGCTCAGTTAGGCTGCTTTTAGTTCATTACATAATTAGGCCTTTTTGTGAGGGAGCTGCAGTCTGTTGGTTCAGGATATAGACACTTGGGTTTTTTTCCAAAGGTGAGCCCAGGGTGTAGAGGGCCTTGTGAAATATCACTTATGCAGATGCAATTCAGAAATAATTACTGAAACCCATATGGTGGAAGTTGTCTAAACCCAGTGTTAGTTCAGACCCGTTTGTGTGTGTTTCCCCTACATAACCCCAATCTTTGTCTTGCTGCAAAATATTTATGTTTTAGTTTATACCTTATTTATCTTTTTAATGCTAAGTAGCATCTGGCTCCCCGAGGACAAACCCTCCTGTATATTTAGCTGTACCAGTGCTTATTGCATAACTGGCTTTTAACCATATTCATGC
>VZSE01014611.1:1385690-1610446 GCA_013398275.1 Promerops cafer
ACTACACTAGGCAACTTTTCAGTGATAAATAGTAACGTAATAATTGAAAACCTGCAGAGTACTAAAGTGGCAGTAGCACAGTTCTCACAGGAGGCGAGATGTAACGGGGCATCGAGCACTAAACTCGCTGTCCCTGCCCTGATGGAGCAACTGTTGGCATTGCAGCAGCAGCAGATCCATCAGTTGCAACTGATTGAACAAATTCGTCACCAAATATTATTGTTGGCTACCCAAAATACAGACATGCCAACATCCTCTAGCCCTTCTCAAGGTACTTTACGAACATCTGCCAACCCCTTGTCCACATTAAGTTCCCATTTATCCCAGCAGCTGGCTGCAGCAGCTGGATTAGCACAAAGCCTTGCTAGTCAATCTGCCAGCATCAGTGGTGTGAAACAGCTACCCCCTATACAGCTACCTCAGAGCAACCCTGGCAACACTCTAATTCCATCCAATAGTGGCTCTTCTCCAAATATTAACATATTGGCAGCAGCAGTTACAACACCGTCCTCAGAAAAAGTGGCTTCAACTATTGGTGGCTCACAGCTCACCAACCCACCAGTATCCGCATCATCTTCACCAGCTTTTGCAATAAGCAGTTTATTAAGTCCTGCATCTAATCCACTTCTACCTCAGCCCACCCCTAGTAACTCTGTTTTCTCCAGTCCCTTGTCCAATATTGGAACACCTGCAGAGGATTTAAACTCCTTGACTGCCTTGGCACAGCAAAGAAAAAGCAAGCCACCAAATGTAACTGCATTTGAAGCAAAAAGTAATTCAGATGAAGCATTCTTTAAGCATAAATGCAGGTTCTGTGCTAAAGTGTTTGGGAGTGACAGTGCCTTGCAGATTCATTTGCGTTCTCACACTGGCGAGAGGCCCTTTAAATGCAACATATGTGGAAACAGGTTCTCCACAAAGGGAAACTTAAAAGTCCACTTTCAGCGTCACAAAGAAAAATATCCTCATATTCAAATGAATCCATACCCAGTGCCAGAGCATTTGGACAATATACCTACAAGCACGGGTATTCCTTATGGGATGTCTATACCACCAGAGAAACCTGTCACGAGCTGGCTGGACAGCAAGCCAGTCCTCTCCACCCTGACGACTTCTGTTGGCCTGCCACTCCCACCAACAATTCCAAGCTTGACCCCATTCATCAAAACTGAGGAGCCTCAGCCGATTCCCATTAGCCATCCTTCTGCTAGCCCTCCCTGCTCTGTCAAGAGTGACTCGGGAACAGCTGATCCCACATCAAAAATTTCCAATGGACTTTCTGATGAGGTAGAGGCTGGTGTGTTGCCTACCTCAAATGGCAAAACGGAAGAAAACCCTCAAAACACAAGCACCATCACTAACATGAGCAGCTCCGTGAGCTCCCCAGCAGCAGACTCGGGCTCCAGCGGTGTCGCCACTTTTACAAATCCACTGATGCCTCTTATGTCAGAGCAATTTAAGGCAAAGTTTCCATTTGGAGGACTATTGGATTCAACGCCAGCATCTGAAACATCAAAATTGCAGCAACTTGTAGAAAACATTGACAAAAAGGCAACTGATCCTAATGAGTGCATCATTTGCCATCGAGTTCTCAGTTGCCAGAGCGCACTGAAAATGCATTATCGCACCCATACTGGAGAGAGGCCATTCAAATGTAAAATCTGTGGTCGTGCTTTCACTACTAAGGGCAACTTAAAGACTCACTACAGTGTCCATCGTGCCATGCCCCCGCTGAGAGTGCAACATTCTTGCCCAATCTGCCAGAAAAAATTCACCAACGCCGTTGTGCTACAGCAGCATATCCGAATGCACATGGGAGGGCAGATCCCCAACACACCGGTGACAGAAAGCTATCCTGAGTCAATGGAATCAGATACGGGATCTTTTGATGATAAGAATTTTGATGATATAGACAACTTCTCAGATGAGAATATGGAAGACTGTCCTGACAGCAGCGTGCCAGATACACCTAAATCTGTGGATGCATCACAAGACAGCTTGTCTTCTTCCCCTCTGCCCCTGGAAATGTCAAGTATTGCTGCTCTGGAAAATCAGATGAAGATGATCAATGCTGGCCTTGCTGAACAACTTCAGGCAAGCCTAAAGTCAGTAGAAAATGGGTCAGTGGAAGGGGACGTTTTAACTAACGACTCGTCATCTGTCGGTGGTGATATGGAAAGCCAAAGTGCTGGAAGCCCTGCTGTCTCAGAGTCTACCTCTTCCATGCAGGCCTTGTCCCCATCCAACAGCACTAATGATTACCACAAGTCACCAAGTATTGAAGAGAAACCATTAAGAGCTTTACCAAGTGAGTTTGCCAACGGTTTGTCTCCAACCCCTGCTAACAGTGGTGCTTTGGACTTGACATCTAGTAACACTGATAAAATTATTAAAGAAGAGTCCCTGAGTATGCTCTTTCCTTTCAGAGATAGAGGTAAATTTAAAAACACTGCATGTGACATTTGTGGCAAAACATTTGCTTGTCAGAGTGCCTTGGACATTCATTACAGAAGTCATACCAAAGAGAGACCATTTATTTGCACAGTTTGCAATCGTGGCTTTTCCACAAAGGGTAATTTGAAGCAGCATATGTTGACACATCAAATGCGAGATCTACCATCACAGCTTTTTGAGCCCAACTCCAGTCTTGGCCCCAATCAGAACTCTTCGGTGATGCCCGCTAATACACTGTCATCGCTCATAAAGACCGAGGTTAACGGCTTTGTGCATGGCGCTCCTCAGGACAGCAAAGAAGCACCCTCTGGGCTAGTTGCTTCGGGGCCACTGTCCTCTGCCACGTCCCCTGTGCTGCTCCCTGCTCTCCCCAGAAGAACTCCAAAACAGCACTACTGCAACACGTGTGGGAAAACGTTTTCTTCTTCCAGTGCTCTGCAGATCCACGAAAGGACGCACACTGGTGAGAAACCTTTTGCCTGCACTATATGTGGAAGAGCATTCACAACAAAAGGCAATCTGAAGGTACATTTTCCTCTTACTGTTCTTTGGTTTCATTTTCTTCTTACTGGGGGTTTTTGATTTTTGACACCTGTTAATGCTGCAGCAGTGGTACCTTTGGGTGTTTGTGGTGTGACAGTGTGTTTAGTCAGCTCTGGTAGACCTAGATGGCCTCTTGTTGAGTGCTCATGTTGGCTGCAGGTCTGAGGCATGTGCTGTTTTGACTTAATTAAAATTAATCTACCAGCAAAGCCTGTCTATGCAGAGTGTAAAACAGAGCAGCCAAATGATGGTAAGGAGTATTAATTAACAGAGAAATACATTTTGTAACTCACACACCTCTTCAAGAAGTGAAAGGCTCTTGAATGTGATGTTTTTCATAACTATTATGTAAGATGAGTGTTTAAAAAAACTATTAACATAATTCTGGAAATAATGGGCATTACTTTAATTGATTGTATAACTAACATTTCCTACTGATATGTGTTTGAAAAAGCAAATATACTTAAGTTTTAGAACACCAGTTGAGCACTTTACTGTGTACATTTTTCTGTTGACAGAGTATTTCTCTAGAGGTTGCTGCCAGTAATGTGAGATGAATAATTACTTTCAGGCCATTCTGTCTATACACGAGGCTCTCCGATGAGCAATCAGTAAAGGATACTTTCTGCCTGTCTGAAAAGGACGTTTATAGGGTAAAGGGTGTCAGATACAATACTTACCATTGCAATGAAAGTGGACATAGCAATTCTAGCCCTGAAAGCAGCTATCTGCAATTGACAGAATAATGCAAAGTCATTATAAACTAAATACATGTAATAAAAAAAAGAGTAAGAAGCAATGCATTGTTCAGCAGGAGAACAGGTTATTCTGGGTAATGGTGATGGGCTAACCCAGAAGTAGTGTATTATTCCAGATGGGAAATGGAGCCCTGTATCCTCTGTCTTTAATGCCATTCATGATGTAACAAGACTGGACATGTTCATGGACTCCTGCCTTCTCTGTGACCAAAATAGGTTTGAAATTCCTGTCAACCTCTATTTTTTGTTTGTTTGTTTGTTCCTTTCTTTCTTTCCAGGTTCATATGGGCACTCACATGTGGAACAGTACTCCTGCAAGACGAGGCAGACGACTTTCTGTAGACGGCCCCATGACATTTCTAGGAGGCAATCCTGTAAAGTTCCCAGAAATGTTTCAGAAGGATTTGGCTGCACGGTCAGGGAATGGAGACCCATCCAGCTTCTGGAACCAGTATGCAGCTGCACTCTCCAATGGCTTGGCCATGAAGACCAACGAGATCTCCGTCATCCAGAATGGGGGCATCCCTCCAGCACCGGGGGGCCTGGGCAACGGTGGCAGCTCTCCCATCAGTGGCTTGACAGGAAGCCTGGAGAAGCTCCAGAATTCAGAACCCAATGCACCTCTAGCTGGTCTGGAGAAAATGGCAAGCAATGAAAATGGGACTAACTTCCGTTTCACGCGTTTCGTGGAAGACAACAAAGAAATTGTAACAAATTAGGAAAAAAACTCCGTAAATAACATTCCTGCAAATAGTGCAACCTAGGGTTGCTTTTTTCAAGCTGCAGGCTACAACATTACAAAGACTTTGTTTTGTACCATGTGCTACTTCTAGACTTCTAAGAGAGCTTATTTATTAGTGATATAACCTTGCTTTGCAAACAAATGCAAGCATTAACTTTGGTCTCCCGTATTTTGAACTAAATACTAATCGACTAGAGTGCTGTAAACTTGCTGTAACATTTATGGCAGTTGCAAGTCTGTTCTGCTAGGTGATCTTATTCTGGCATTAACTTATTTTCTATATCCAGTTTAACACGAACTCTGGTATTGATGCGATGCCTCAGTGATACATTAGATCTCTAATAAAAATCTGTATATAAATGTACACTTTGATCCTGCTGGAAACTTTATCAGCAAACACATTGTCTAATTTTTCCAGACAGAATTAAGAAAAGGACTGAGAGAATATAGACTGAACAGTGTGGGTCCTTTACACAACTCAGTTTTTGATTTTTATTATAAAATTAAAACTGCTTTAATTTTTGTAGGTTTAACATTTTCAGTTTTGAACTGTTATTTGTATTGTGCTTTTTACTTGAGTCGTCTTAAATGTTAATACATTTCTGTACAGTAATAAGCACGCGGATTATTAGAGAAGATACTGAAGTGTTGTTTTGGTAGTTGAAACTGAGACGTAACATTTTGCCTTGTAGGTATATTCATTATAGAAAATGTGCTGGACTTTCACAATGCTGCTAAGTATGGCATCTTGAACAACTTCCGTGGACAACTGTAGATGCTCTTGTATATACAATAAGACATCACTTTCATTAAAATGTACATACGTTCCTTACAAGACCAAGCCCTACTCCTTGACCAAGGGAACAAGTATAGTGTTTGTTTATTTTGTATTAGGCATTGGGGGGGACAGGGGGAACCTTGGACTGTTACATGCACTTTCTCGGAAAGTTGAAAGGAAAAGAGGTCCAGTTTCTTTAACATTTAATACTTACTAACAGCAGAGATACTGTAATTTTACTCGAGTAATCAAATACATTTTTGCAACAGATAAAAAATCCCGCTGTCTCTGTGTTTTTAAAGTGTACCTGTATTTAGTAATCACTTTGTATTATTCAGCCTTTCCCTTGGTTAACATGAACTGTCCAGGTTGTATGTGCGTGTTTATATCTGTAAGTATGGGTATACATATATGTATTGCATATTAATTGCTAGTATATTTTTCATACCCCCTAATAGTGAGAAATTTCTCTTTAACTATTCAACTCCTCCTTCTCATAAAATTGTAGATATTTTGGCATTTTTAATTTGTTTATTAAAAAAAAAATGCTGCTAGCAAAGACCTTATTGAGCCTAGGTAAGTTTCCTTTGAAGGAAATAATTTATTACGTTTAAGGCTTGATTCGGTTCAAATGCTTTATATTTGATATTAATTTTATTTTATGAGATTGTATGTTTATGGCATGCTTACGCTGCTATACCTGTGTTAAGATGTCCACTTGCAAGCCTCCATATAGTATGTGGGGTTTATAACTTGATTGTAAAAAAAACATACCAAACAAAACCTAATTGCTTTGGCCTTGCACATGATTTGGCTTCCCTTAAACACCTGCCATGATAAGTAACCTCAATGGGAGTTTGTCAAATATAATTCAATCCAATATTTTCACCCAGTAGTTTCATCTCCTTACATTACTATTTATGAAAAATAAATCAGATTGGCTGCCTTCAAAAGCACCAACAGGCATAGCCAATTTTGTGTCCATGTGACTATTTTTTTTTTTTTCTTAACAATTCAAAAATTCAGGTGTTTTCTGTTACAGGATTATTTTTCAGGATCATTGTGGGGGGAGTTGCCCACCTTTTTAAACAAGAAGCGATCAGTTAGCTCTTCCCACAGCCTGAGTTGCAAATTGGGCATTAGAGAGGATTTACAACTGAAGAGTTGGGGTGAGAAATACTTTTCTTGAGGACTTTTCCCCTGCCTATGATTATGAATATGCATATTAACGCTGTAGTCTGGATACCTCTTGGACTTCATGTCTTTAGGACTTTTCCTGTTCGAATGTGATGATTCACCTGGTACATGATATGCATTTTTGTTAACATGTAAGTTGTACGCTAGAGCCAGCTGGCTTGTCAATGTGAATATTTAAGAATTTTGAGTCACCTTTTGGTCTCACACAAAGGTAAATTAAAAGGATTTTGATGATTTTATCAATGAAATACTAACTAATTCTCCTTTTAAACTGAGTCGAGACTTGTGCAACAGAAAAGTTGCCAGGGAAGGGTTAGCAGCCCCCAGCGCTCCTGGAGGGTTTCCTCTCCGCGGCTTGAGTTTCATTAGTGCCTTTAACTTCAGCCCTCGGAGCCTCTTTCCCACGGGGAAGTGGAGTCTTTAGGCTGCGAGGGAAGCCGCGCCCGGGGCAGGCGGGCCCGCACTCTTGAACCTTCCCGGGTACCGGGACGCTCCGGCCGCTGGGTAACGTACGCGCTTGGCATCATTAGAGGGCAAAAAAACTTCAAAAAACATAACAACAAAAAGGATCGATTTTCTTTCTCGTACCTTGGGGCCTTCCCTCCGGCCCGCTCCGTGAGCGGACCCTGCGCGCACTGCGCACTGCGAGCTCGGCTGAGGGGCCGCTGCCCGAGGGGATGCGCTCCCCGCCGGGGACGACAGACCCTTTTGTCCCCCAGCCCTTCCGAAGCGCGCCCCTGCGGTGCCGGCGGCTGCGGCGGGCGAGGCTCCCCGGGCAGCCTTGCGGCCCCCGAGCCCGGCACGGTGGGGTTCCCGGTGAGCCGGGCGCTGCCCCGCCGTGCTGCTGCCTCGCTCCGCGCTGCCCTCGCTGCCGTCGGCGGAGATGGGCGCTGGCGGGAGGAGCGGCCCGCGCCCCGTGCATCCGTCCCTCTGTGCCGGGCTGAGGGATGGGTGCCCGGGCTGTGCCGGGCTGAGGGATGGGTGCCCGGGTTGGGCCCTGGGTGCCCGGGCTGTGCCGCCCACTGCGCGGAAGGTGCCGGGCCGTTGTCCCCGCTCTGCGCAGGAGCCTTCCGTTCCCTTTCTCCTGCCAGCCCCGGCCGGGGCTGGGGCCGGCCCGCTACAGAGGCCGGGAGCATCGTCCCTGTGCCCGCGGGGCCAGGGGCGGCTCGGGGCTCCCCGCCCCGTCAGGCGGAGCGCCCGCCTGGCCTCCTGCGAGGGGAAGCGGGGAGGGAGGGCGGGGGAAGGTGGAATAATTTGCTCTGTAAACGCGGAATTTTAAAATTTCCCGTTACTCGACACCAGACCGTGGGGACCGGGGGAAGTTACCTCTCCCCAGAGCTGTCCTGGCAAGCGCACAAAGGTGCCCGCATCGCCTCGCAGCTGGGAGCCGCGCTACCTCGCTGCAATTACCCAGCGCAGCGTTTCCTATTCACAGACGCTGAATTAATCCTTATTCAAGAGTAGAATTTTTTTTTTCTTTACGGTTTTGTTTTCGCGGCCTCATTTTTCTCATTAGCAACAAAGTTTTCTTCCCCCCCTCGCCCTTTCTTTCCCCCCTCTCGTCTCGCCCATCACAATTTTATCATCCATTAAAATAAAACACAGTGGGTTGGGTTGGTATTCTCTTTTTCTTTCTCTTAAGCGCCAGCGATCGTTCAACGCAATCATTTAATCGTCCCGGGTAATTTTCTTCACCCAGGAGCAGACGTGATTTATTTAAAAATTGGGCTAATGGCGTGCGAAACTTTCCGGCTTGGAAAGAGCCCGCGGCAGGGCTGTGCTGGCCGGGGCACTGCCCCTCCCGCCGGGCAGCGCTGCCAGCAGCCGGCCGGGCAATTTGGGGCTTCCCGGAGCGCCGGAGCGGGGCGAGGAAGGCAGGACGCGGTGCCCGGCCGCCGAGCTGCCCGGGGGGGTTCGGGGGTTCGCTTCACCTTCACGGGACACGCTGGGCAGATGTAACGAGGCAGACGGAGGGAAGGGCTCGTCAAAAGGACCCGCGATAGCGGCGGAGTGGAGAGAGAATCGGGGCAGCGCACGGCGAGGGCAGGAATGAGGTTTCCGAATTGGCCGGGCAGGCATGAGAAGGGAGAGGAAGCAGCAAATTGCCCGGTTTATTTCGTGTGCTGATGACGACCAAATCCTAAACCCTTATCTCAGGGAAAAGTCTGTGGAATTTCAGTGTTTCTTCCTAGGCTGGGCTTTGGTTTGAGACTTAGGGACAGGTTGCAAGCCCTCCTAGTTGCAGCAGGCAACAAATGCCTTGGTTTGTTCCTGCTTTGTGAAGAGTATTTGCTGACCATCAAAATGCAAGGGTTGCTGCTTGTTTTGACCATTTCTTTGGGGCATGCTTCCTGCTTTTGAAAGTCCTGAAGTGACAATTTACCCGGTTGTGTCTTTGCAGGAGGCCAGTTTTACTTAGCAGCAGAAGGTGTGACTTTGTAACATGACAGTCCTTTTTTGCTGTCCCCTTGCCAGTGTTCCATAGCTCTGCAGGTTTCTTTCCCTGTCAGTGTTCAGTAGCTCTCCAGGTTTATTCCTCTTTGGTTGGGGTTTGTTTGTTTGTTTGTTTGGGGTTTTTTTCCCAATCAAAAAAACTTTTTTTGATTTGGTTTCTTTCTCTTATGCATATGAGTTGACAGAAGTTAAAATAATGTTTTGCAAATAAGTAGGTACAGTTATTTATACAATCTGGGAGCAATATATCTGTTAACTGCCAAGCTGAAATATAATGGCTTAAAGATTTTGCCTATAACACAGGCTATTATATAAATATGTATCTCTAGACAAAACATTGAGGACTAGAGGCTTGGAAATACAAATCTTAATAGGGAAGAACAGGAAAAATTGGAAAGTATGGAGCTTTAGCTGAGAACAGAGTTACTGACAGCTGTGTTTATGATTTTCTGATTTGATTTTTCTGGGTTTTGCATCCAGGTTACAGTTAATATTGGAAAGGTTACCCTGAGCAAGTCCCTGTGTCGCTTTGACAGTGGCCTAGGAGATGCCTGGAAGATGGTGAATGCATGGTAATTCCTTCCTGGGAAGATCTTGTTCCAGGGACATGGAATACCAGGATGCCCTGAATCACATCCAGTGACTGAAATATTTTACAGGTAATGAGCTGTAGGAATAATAGTGATTAAAATGACATTTCTGGTTTAAATCATATTATTGTTTTGTCCTGTCACAAGTCTCTTCAAGTTCCATTTTATATTCTGTTTTAATTTAGACATGTATTTTTGAATCCACAAGCTAAATTTCTTAAGAGGCAAAACTCAGTGATATGGGAAGGGGAGCAAAAGAGAGTGAAAAAAAGAGAGCAGGGAAAAGAGGAATTTTCTTTAGTGCTCAAGTCTGTCTAGCACTGCAGGAGCTGGTGAGGAACATGCCTGTGAGGGTTGCAGTCATTCTGTGCAATGCTCTGTGTGGCCAACACCTTGTAAGGCTCAGAGCATGCAGTACACCTGTGAGAACACCCACTGGAGAGCTGCAAAGTAAGAAAGTGATGCCATCTTTCTTTTTATAGCAAATAATTAGTTAACCCAAGCTGCAAGCTCTTCTGAACTTCCAGAAGTTACTGTCACTTCTGGAAGGAACTTTACAATCAGGTTAGATGGGCACCAGAAACATGTCCATGCCCATGCTATACCTAGTCACCTCTGCTAATAAGGAAGATTCTCTCTGGAAAGATCAGCCCTGAATCTTCTGGGGTCATTTCATTTCAGAAGTAAGAAGTCTCTCCATGTTAGCAGACATTCACATCATCTGTACAGACAGCTCTCTTGACCAGCACAGTGCTGAAGTGCAAAGGTCTATTTTCATTATTTAAAGGTCTTAAAAATGCAGCATCACAGTGTCAGGTGGGTGTAGAAGAAGCCCTGAAGCACCTGGCATCAGGTGGTGCAACATGAGAACTATTTAGAATTGAATATGGAAAGCAAAAAATGGAGTGGTCTGGCACACTATAATGGATTTAACCCCGCTTATCACTACTTTCTTTTTTCTTTTTCCTCATATTTTTTATTAAAAATTATTCCAAAGTGCAGGCAGTGAGACTAATTGGATGAATGATGTAAGAATTTTTTCAAAGCACTGCCTGTTTTGAAAATCAGCTTTTTCTAGCAGGGAATAATTCTGAATTGCTTTACTTTCATCAGGATTTTAAAATGTCACTTAATACATAGTGAAGTTAACATTTGTTTCATATGTACAATAACTAAGTGGATAATCATGTTCAATACTAAATGTGCATTCATATGAGCTCTGTCTTTCTGGTGGTTAGAGGATCCATAGAAAGCAAATTATGTGGAGAGAGACAGAGCAGGTTTCAGAGGTTTATGTGTCCATTTACTTGTCTAGGCTGAGTATGGAGTCCTCTCAGCACCTTGTGGCAGAGCTGCTGCTGAGAACAGGGCTGTGTGTGCTGGTTAAATCACCAGGTAGCTCAGCGGTGGGGAACCCTTAGCACCAGCACAGACCTCTGGTGCTGATACACATAAACCAACTTAACCCCCTGCTTAGGTCAGCTGAGCTTATTTTGGCTTCTAGCACTGAAGAGTGCCCCAGAGCCGCACAGACAATTTTTGTAGTGCTGGATGTGGCTGTTTAAGGTGTTAGTTTCTTTCCATTTCAGTTCAGATGTTTATTCCTGCCCACTGAGGTTTCTCCCGCTTCCATATTTGAATGGGTGGAATAGATCTCTTAAGCACTCTTCATTCATATCACCACAAAGACTGAGAGAGTTCTTATTTGGTTCCTTATTTAAGATAGGAAAGAGTCCAAAATGTACTGGGCAGGTTTGCAAAACTTAAGGAGATCATTTTACAAAAGAAGGTTGAGCTTATGTATCAGTGAGTCAGGCAGAAAAGAATTCATAAAGCTGTGGCTTGTTTGAGCCAGAATTTCATGAGGTGTTACCTTCCAAACCAAGCCTCCTAAAGGGACAACTGCCTACAAAATAGGCTTAGCTTAAAATGCCACTGAAGTATGTCTAAGTTTGCACTGAAGTGGGGGGAGAACACTCCATAATTTGTCCTGTTGTGACAGAGCACAGCAGTAGCAGCTTAAAACACCAAGGCTATTACTTCAGTAGTCTCCTTACTGACATCAGACAGGCACCTAGAGTCACTCTTCCTGCATGACCTATACAAAAAGTGGACTGGGCCCCTGTGTTCTCTCCTGGATCTTAAGAAGTTATTAAACCAATTCCTTCTTTTGAAAGCTGTATGCATTCATGCTGGCATCCTCAATAAAGCTGGGACACAAATAAAAAAGCAAACAAACCAGTCACAGTAGCATTCAATGCACTTAAACTTGGAGGAAATGAAAATCAATATTTGTCAAAGGGAGGGAAAAGGTAAAATGGACTGAGGAAAAATGTCTGGCTTTCTTAAAAGCCATTAGTGAAAATGAAAAGTTAACAACAATACTGGAATTTAATTCCTGCATCAGTGCTGTTTGAACCTGTGGTTTTGTTGTTTGCACTCTCTAAGGATGCACTAGCTTGATGCATACATAGTCCTTTATTGTTAGCACTGTTGAATGGATTTTATTACATTTTAATTATGAGTGATTTGGAACCTTGGAGGCTTACCTAGATGTTTTGCTTGTGGTTAAAATACAAGGGGATAATTTAGGAGATGGAAGTCTCATGTCTGGTTTAGGGCATGTGTGGCCTCAGCCAGTTGCTCCAGTCTCCTGATGTGTTTTGTAAAATGACACTAACAACAGTTCCTTACCTTTAATTTTTCTTATTTTGGGTATTTAGATAGGAAACCTCTCACTGGTCTTTTACAATGTATGTGTGTCATACATGGCTACTCTCTGGGAACATAAATGGTTCTAAAACAGCCAACACACAGGTATTTTACATTCCAGCATCTACTGGAAATCTGGAAGTGCTCTGCTGGTACCTCAGTACATTATTTGTCACTTATTAGATGAAGTTCAAAAGTTAGTCCTGTATTATACACACTTACATTTTCACTGTATTTGTATAATCAAATCATCGGATTTTGCAGAAGGTCTCAAGAGCTACTGTATTTTTGCTGAACTATTGGATGTAGCTGTGATCTTTTAAAATTTTCCATGTAGACAAGATGTCCCTTTCTTGGGAACAGTACAGGGAAATACTGATTCAATTGCTGCCTTACAAACAAATACCCAGAGCTGATTTAGAGTTCTGTGATATTTATCACAGATAACAGATTCAGGCAATCAGTTCTCTTTATATATTTCTCATATATGAAAAAAATGGTGAGAAAAAGTGGAATTGTAAAGGTCATATTTAATCAAAAGAAAAATGCTGGGTAATATACAAATGTGACAATTTGAGGCCAGACTTGTTGCCTTGGTGACATTTTGGCTTGTTTGAGGGTAGTGTGTGAGGCAGGACCATGTGGAAGGGCTCCTGGCCAGTGTGGTGTAGTGGAGAGTGCACTGAAATAAACTGCGCGAATTGGAGACTGCTGCAGCTGCTGGTTTTGGTGCAAGTCTCTAATATTTTCTTATGCTCTACGACTCATCTTGAAGGACTTACTTTTTAGTTGAAAATTAGATATTGGCAACATTGACAAGAAGAATATGACCAGCAATTTCTAACTCCCCAGTCCCACACCTCTTTTGCAATTTGGCCTAAATTTGAAGCTTATTCTATGGTTTATTTTGCTATTCCATGTTATATAGTGCTCCATTTAAACCACCCCAAAGAATCATGATTTTCAGAATGTGCTACCCTAATAATCAAACTGTTAAAGTGTGTTGACACAAAGTCACTTAAAATCATGGCCCAAGTCCCATGATAGTGGAGTTACCAGCTGACATCCTAGACAAACACACTGAGATCATCCTAATGCTTCCTGCCCTTCTGGGCAGCAGTTTCCCCACAAAAAGTAATGATACTATTTTTTTAAACATTATCAAAGGAAATAAATGAGTCTATTGTGTGATTAGTGTTTATGTATACAAGTGGCAGGGGCAATGTGCTGATGGAGCCAGGATGTTGTCAGGTACCCGTAGCTGCCATGGGATGTGACTGGGGCTTGTAGAGGGTCAGATCCAGGCTGCTGCATTTTCAAATAACATTTTGGGGAGGTTCGACCTTAAGCAAATGAAGTTATTATACAGCTGGTTACTGCAGAAGGCTCTGGAGTAGCAGGGAGTCCCTGTGATGATGTGATACATCTCTCTGCAGGATTAGTAGCTGTCTCTCCCACCCCCTCATTTCTTTCTCTCTCAGGGGTTAAGGCTCTGTGTAATGTTGACAGTTACTGGAAAAAGTTCTAACAGCAGTAGAGCTGGTGAAAGACAAGACTATTTATAGAAAACAATAAAGTAAAAATAAGCGTAAGATTAAATATCAGTAGCTACCAGCTGTAGCACCTTTTCTCCTCCTCCTGTGAAGTAGTAAAATCAAAACATAATTTGGAAAGGCTCCCTGCTGCAATTGGAGAAGCTGGTTGATTCCGCATGCCAAAGGGAAGTTGAGATGTTCATTTACAGGATGGCATTTCCTCAGCTTCTGCAGAGCCATTCCCCAGCTGGGATTAGAAGCTCACATGCTGTAGGAAGTGAGATTTTTTTCTGCTGGGGTATAAAACTAAGCTTTTGTTTTCTCATGTTGAGTGGACATCTAGAGTGTTCCCAGTGCCACCAAAACTCTCTAAAATCATGGGATGGACATGCATCATGGTCTGCAGTACAGGAGACTTTGAAGTTACTGAGGTGCATTAAAATGGCTCAGTCTGCCCTGTAATGCTCATCTATAAGAAGTGACGTGCAGAAAAGGTTTTGGCTACAGCAGGGGCAACTGTGGAAGTGTTTTGGATGAGTTTGTCCTAAATCAGGGACCTTATATATCTTCAGCCAATCAGATGTAGAGAAGTCTCAGGTTATGCTGTATTCTTCTCCTCCCAGAGCCTAGGTTGGACTCTGTTGAATATTATGCATTTTCTCTTCTGGTGGAAGACTCTGCACAAGTCTTAAAAACTGCTTTTGTTCCCTCCACCAATTGATTTGGTATATCATTTTCTTAATTTCATCTTGAGAGACTTGTGTGGATACAGCGCTGTCCTTTTGAATGAACTAATTTCAGGACGGGAAGCTTCTGCTGTCTTCTGATTACATTACAAACAAAATTTGGCAGATTTGGGGGTTTATTTCTGAGGAGGGTGAGAGTACAGTGGCTACTAGTAGCTGCTGAGCCTTTGGCTAGTCTCATTTAGTTACTATTCAATCTCTTTCCTTCTGTTCTTTATTGTTTCCAGGTATTTATAGTTGATTTTCTTCAAGAGAAATATTGATGCCATTACTGTTTGTCAGTGTCAAAATACCTTTAAGTACCAGATTTCCCTGAATTCACTTGCAGACGAATAACCTCAGCTAAAAAAAATAAAATAAGAGAGTTCTAAGTAATATTTCACAGGATTTTTTTTCTGCAGAGGGAGTGTTGTTTCCAGAAGAGTTTATGTAACTGCTGAAAACCTGGAGAAGTCACTGCAAAATACTTGAAATCGAGAGTTAAACTATTTAATAGTAGTCAAATGCTGCTAACCAAATTTAGTCTTTATAAAAACAGAAATGTTACCTCCTTCTGGCTCAGCAGTAAACCTACAGTGACTCATCAGGGTGATGTTGTGGCTTTTTCCCTTGCTATTGTGGAGCACAGTATTGATCAGACTGTGAAATAATACAACAGCTGAAGCTCAGGTAGCAAATATGCATTGGATTGATCTCCTTTTACTAAGCCTCCTGTATCCCAGCATTATTTATGGCAGAAGGATCGAGTCTGGAAAATAACTGATAAATACCACCTTGTGGCATCTGTTTAAGTGATGGGATAGAAAACACTCCCTAGTTTGTTAACTTTAAGTATTGGGAGCAGAAGCGTTGTGCACATAATAATATTATGATTCATACAAACCACTTTTCAACCAACTCGATATATTTCATTACCTCCTTTTCAGCAGAAGTATTGATTTTTGTTTTGTGGTTTTATAACACAATTTCAAGGCTGTTGTAGTTTAATGAGCCATGTTTTTATGATGTTTAAAAAGATTTGGAGCATTTGTTGAAATAAATATTATGGATTGCCCAGCTCTTGTCACCTCTTCTTTCTCTCTGTGCTTGGTATCAGCCCGGCATAAGAATGAATAGGGCAGGCAGCTCTGTGGCTTTTTGTGCTTTTTGTGTTTGAGATCAAAGTGCTGCTGGAGAACAATAGCAGGCCACACTTCTGTGTCCCTGACCACACACAGCAGCACCTGCAGAGCAGTAAAATGTCATTGTTGCTTCTGCAGTTTGAGCACAGAGGAAGCGCCACTGAGGTGGCAGATGATTCTAATAACACTTGATGTGAATTGATGGGGAAGGAGGACCATAACACAGAGGGCTTTTTATTATAAGCCATGACTTCCCAAGCTGTGAACAACAGAATACTGCACCTGTGGACTTTCTTCCAATCAACCATTATGGAAAGTGACAGATTTTATTAACTTAAGGACAAACTTTTCAACATGGGGAAGTTGTAGTTTATTTTGGGGGCATGAAGGAAAAAAGCAAGTGATGTATTACAGATTTCCCACTTTTCTGGTGCTTTTAATGCGCTATAATAGAATCACAGGGGCATTTTTAGAAAGATTTCATCTTTTCCTGTCTTTTTAAGATAAAGCAACATCTATGGGATTTTTTTTTTTCACTTTTACCCCTTGCTTCATGTCTTATGTTAGATGAATAATGGAATTGACAAGAGAATAAATCTACTAGTTGAAGATATATATATATGATAATTTTAAGAGTTATATAGGATAGCTGAATTTGGGTAGAAAAGAAAAATGGGTAGAAGAAGCCCTCAATTTGTTCAAATAGAAGTAGTTTATACTAGTCAGTTCTGTGCAGTCAGTTCCTTCCTTGTGCATCCATCTTTGGGAAGGTTCTGGGAGGGCAGGAGCTGGACATGAGGGCTGCAGCACTGTGCTGTTGTCAAAGGAATGTGCAGGAAAATGGAGCTGACACACATTTTTTCCATAAAGAATTTTTATTCAACTCCAAACAGGTTATTAGTTTTATTTACAACAGCTATGCACCACTGCTGGAAGACTTCTTCTAATATTTCTGTTCTGGGATTATGACAATATATCAGTCTGGGTTTTAGAAAGAAATAGAAGAGCCTCAGTGTTTGTTTCTTCAGGTGGCCATCATGTGCCCTGTGTTATAAAACAGAGATTCTGCAAAGGTTGGAAAGATTATATGGCTGCTGGTTGAATATCAGGCTCATTCCTACCTGTACCATAAATTAACTAAGTGCAGGATCTGATTTACTTAGAATTCTTCTTTTATTTCTCAGAATATATGGCCACATTCTGACTTTATTATGGCTGCAGTGGTTTTTCTAGCCACAGACACAAGCCTCTGGCACCCATATGAATCCAGCCACACCCAAATTTTTGTGTAGCTGCAATTAATATCTTGATGACATAATTCAAGTTACCTTAAAAACAGAACACACATAAAAAAGGAAGTAATTAAGAGCATTTTATCTTCAGATGCATATAGTTTTTACAGTCAGTTTTGAAGGAATCAGAAGTTGTAATTCATGTAAAATTAATGGCTAAGAGTTGACAAATCAAGCATAAAATCAACCGGATCATGATTATTAGCTAAAAGCATAGTGATTTCTGGTGATTCTTTTGTTCTAAAAATAAGCCCTGGAAGAACTGAAAATCGTTTTGCAGGAAACCCTTAAGTAAAGTGGTCATGCAGAGTAGTTGGTAGAATATTACACTTTTCATTTGCACAAACAGATGGTAAGCTTGGCCTTAGATTTAATCAGGGGGTGACAGACAGGTAGTGCTGTTGTGTATTTGGGATGGAAACTTCTTATCAGAGACACAGAGAGTGTTTCATTCAACAGCCTTTGTACCAAGCAAGAGAAGAATTTGCCAGATCTTATTATCCTTACTATTATTTTAACTGACTTACTGTTGGAGTTAATACATGCAAGAAAGCTGCTGATTTATTTAGTCAACTGCAAAACCTTTGTTTTGGTTTATTCTTTTCTCCTCCTTCTCTTTTTTGGCAATGCATATAGCAATCCAGAACACCCAGAAATGTGTCTGTGATTAAACTTGTAAGCAAATAAATGCCTTAACAATTCAGGATTCACAGATCTCTGGCCATATTCTTTTTAGCTAACTTTTTAGATAAGATTTTGATATCATTTGTTTCCCTTTCCCTTCCCAAAACCTAATACTTGGTAACCTAAGCAAATACAATCTGTTTCAGAAGAGAGATTCAAGCAAGTGCAGCCACTGGTGTGTTTTAATGTCACTGCAGAGATTATGTTACCTCCCTAGAAACAAAATCTTTTTTTCTCTCCTTCAAATGGAAGTCCCCTGATACCCTTGTCAGAGACCATTTGTTATGGAGAGTTTTGTAAAGCAATCAAAATTAATTCACAGTGATCTTTTCACCCAGAACCTCCAGCTTCAAATAATGGGCTTTCTCAACAGGTGCTCATTGTGGCAGTTTGACTCCAACTTGCCAGACTAAAGAGTTTATTCTTTAGCCATATTTAAGAATAAAATCCTGAGCTTGTAATTTACTAATCTTAAACAGCTGCCCAGGAAGGCACACCTGCTCAAAGGAAGTATTTCTTGTGTCTTTGAGATCTAAAACCTAAGGATGTTTTCATGTTTGCCTATTTTCTTACTTCATAAAAATCTCATGTACAAGTCACTAGAAAACCTGTCCAACAGCAGTGCCACATAATATCACAGTCTTATTGGGAATCTACTTGTGCTGATTGTTCTTGCAGAGGGACAAAATTCCCCCTGAAGACAAAACAATTTACTTTGGTATTTTTTTCTTTCCCCTGAGTTAGGATTTGTAATAGGTTTCATTGTGAAATGAAATCAAACAACTGTTTTAGAGGTAGCACTAATAAGCTGTACTCATTGTGAGTGTTGAGAATTTTGACAAATATTTGCTAATCTCTTGCAGGAACTGTTTAAATATGTTTCATATGAGCTGCAAAAGCATAAGTATACTTTTTAAAAATATTTATTGAATATCCTGTGTGGGAAATGAAATAATTTGTTTCAGCAAAACTAAAACAGAATGTATCATTAGAAATGATACCTGAGCTGCTGCTGATACCAGTATATCATATTTTAATTTCTCTAGCTGCACATTGCAGGTAAGCAATGAAGTATTTTGCCAGTAGAAAGGCATCCCTGTGGAGTGTAAAGCCATCCTGGTCAAAATACATTTACACTATTATAATTGTAGTAGGAGATATTGTTGTCAAATCTGCTGTGTTAAAAAGCAGATTAACCTATAGCCATGCCCAAAATACTGCACTACTTGAACATGTGCAGAAGAATATTTTCAGCTGGCTTTACCATACTGGACATAACTCAGGATGAGAACTTCTGGGGACATCAGTGTAGGATTCAGAACACACGGAGTGTCTGTAAAGGAGGAAAAAAGGGAATTAAAGACACAGTTGAGAATATCCAGGAAATGTTTGCCTTTGCGTAGCTACTATTAGTAATTGATTGTGTTGCTGACAATGCTGCAGTGGGTTGAAACTGGGGCTTTGGCAATGTCCCTTTTCAGAAAGTGAGAAGCCATTTAGGCCCTTTACTGAGCCAGGTACCTGAAGCACCGGGAGCCTCCCCCAAGCCACCTACACCTGACACTGCCCAAAACAAAGACACAGGTGAGGCCTCCCTGCTGTGCAGACAGAGAGGCTTCCCAGGGTATTACTTCAGCACAAGTGTTTGATGGAATGATGCGGGAAAAACAGCCTGTAAGGAGAAAGGAAAAGAAGTAAAAAAACATCAGTCAGAACCACATGAACACTAGCAGGCTTTACTTGAGAAAAGTGTCAAAGCTTTTTAAGTTGAATGCTGAGAAAAGAAAGCATAGAATTAAGAGAAAAGAAACCCTCTCCAGCTGTCTAATTCCTCTTATGTTCAGGGAAACAGCATTTTGTTGGTGCCAGAAAAGGAGCTGACTTTATCATCAATTTCTCCTAATGCAAAGAGAGTTCCCTACGCATTGGCTTGCTGCTCAGGACAAAAGGGGGTGATACAGCTTTTGATTTCAGTAGCACCATTCATTTAGGACTCTCAAAATATTCTATAAATGTAAGTATTGGACAACGCTAGTTCCCTTAAAGTAGATAAATATCATTTTAGCTCCTCAGCAAAGTAAGGGACTTTGCTAGTAAGGATTAGTTAAGCAGTTTGCCTAAATTCAGCAGTGACTTGGCCACAGCAATAAGAAGGGAATCCAGGCCCTGATTCCCCTCTCGTTTGTACTGGTTTAAACCAGATGTAAGTGATAGAAGACTCATGTCTCAGTGGCTGCAGCCCCGGATTCCTTGATACAATTGTGAAAGTAATCAGACTCCTTTCTGGAGCTCAGTGAAACCCAAGTCCTGATGGTGGATTCCTTGCTCCTGCTATGCTCTTTTGCAGTGTAGGTCACTAGTACATAAATGCTTGTGAAATCTGGAATATGGAAGTGTTTATAGCATCTCACCAATGAGCTGTACTCATTTGGACTGTTGAGAGCCTTGACAAATGTTTGGTCATCTCATGCAGGTTCTGTTGCACTATTTAAACATGCGACCTGCTTTTGCACTGTCAAAAGCCAGTGTCTTCAGTGAAGTATGTAAGTCATTAGCCATGAGTATTTCCTAGTATCTTATGCTCATTTCAGCTTTTTTAATGAGTGGTTGCAAGAATTTTTAGTGTAGAAAGAGATTGTTTAGGCTACCAAACTAAACACCAAAGCATTTATACTGTTGTTTGTGTGAAGAAAATGTTACTAAATGTTACATGAAGCACATGAAACAATCCTATTGAATTACATAAAGTGTTTGTACCAGTGGAGAATCACCCATTTACACTCGTGTTTTCAACCATACTGACTAGGATTTTCATACTCCTAAGCTGAAAGCATACTCTGTAGATTTTGGAACCATGGAAGTGGGTGAATAAAGTGGAATAGTGCCTAAATGCTTGTAGATTACTTACAGCAGCAGAGGAAACTACAGTGCAGCATCACATTCATGTAGGATAATGGTAATGTGAAATGAAGTAACCTTTGTATAATCTCTTATCTTCCCATTTAAAAAATCATATTGCTGAAGGCTTAGAATTTGGCTAAAATGTAAACAAACAATGCAATGATTTCTTCCTGAAGCTGCTAGCAGTATGACTTACCAGCTGTTAGATAGATCTATTTGCTCCAAAGGAATATTTAACTTCAGTGCAGCTGACTAGTTTATTGTTGTTGATGGTGTAACTGCTTACTTTGTTGCAATTTGAGACGTGAATAACCTAATGCTCTTATCTACTTCTCTTACCCATTCTGAGGCTTGGGGAATGAAGAAGCTATCTGCTGTCAAGTATTGTTGATATGAAAGTGAAGGATATAACTCTTTATTTATTAAATTACTTGTGCTTCTTTTTCTCTCTCCTCTTGCAAAGGTTAAGCTGTCAGCTGGCTTATGGTACTATGGTACTGGTACTATGGTACCAGTACTGGTACTGTGCAGGGTACCCAAACACTGCCCTGCAGTGTGCCAGCCCTCAGGGTGTGGGTGTGAGGATTGTCTCCTCTGCACATCTCTCCTCACAGCCCTGCACAGAGGAGCCCTCTCAGGTCCCTGTTAGCAGCACAACTGTTCAGTGCAGAACACTTCTTAGTACTTGGATTCACACCCTTCTTAATCTGTGAGTGCATACATGTAAACAAAAGAATAACTGCCTTTAAAAATACAATTTATCCCATGAAGACTTTCCAGCATGTGAATTATGGTGCATTAAATTCAAGACAATTGTGGTGACATAGCCCTGCTTCGTTACTTGCATAAGTGAGAGCTTATTCTGTCAGGTTCCTTGGATCTCATGAGCTGTGTTGGCTGTTTCTAAGCCTCCACTGGGTAGAGGTCATTTTGTTAAGATAAGCATTCCCATTAGGGTCACTGGCACGCTTCCTGTGCAGTGGCAGCTGCGATGAATGTGTGAGATCCTGGCAGGTAGGAATTCTTTTTATAGAGCTTGTTTCTGGTTTCTTTCTGATGGTTTAAAGACCTAGAATAATATGCTGCCCTTTCTTTTAATAATTATTTAAATTATTTATTTCACAGCTGTCAGAATATTCCAGGACCAAAATGATGAAATACAAATACAATTAGAAAACATCTGAGTTTTTTGTTTGGAAATGCACCTCTCAAATTTTGAAATAACGTTTTCTAGCATATTAAATTGAGTAAATTAATTAGGCTAGTACCCTGCCTAATACATGAGTTAGGAATGATGGTGTAGTGATGCATCCTTTGATGAGAATATTTCACCCAAGTGCTTGAGATCTTAATGGTGATAAAGAGATGCATTTAAATGCTCTGCTTCAGTTTTCCATGTGTTTAAATAATGTCCATAACTTCCGGCCAAGGGAATTATAGTGACTTGTGAAAAGTGTGCAGTAAGATGTAAACTAGGACATCTTCACTGAAGTCAGACATAACTGAGATCCTGAGCCAAAATATGTATCTGTATATGATGCTCTGTGTGCCTTGAGTGGAGCAGGTGTTTGCACCTGAGGGCCCTGCTAAGTGAAGTCTTGCCATCTTTTGAAGTGTATAGGCAGGAGCAATGTTAAACATGTGAAAGACAATTACATTGATGTTTTGGAAATTAGGCTGAAGTCAAGAAAAACAGAGGTTTTAGGGTGCTGCTTTACAAACCGGTTTGTTTTCCTTTTCAGCTTTCTGTAAAATACAGCAATGTAGTCCAGTAATATATTTGTAAAATGTCTTATGGAAGTCTGATAGCAAAACAAGGCTCTTTGCAATGGCAGAGAAGGGAGGGAAAGAACAGTGTCTCTTGTGTGACTACATTACAATAGGACTGTCAATGACATTGTAATTCCTAGGAATCTTTCCTCCAAATGATGCAAAAAAGTGATTGTCTAGAAAAAAATCAACAACTTGTCTGTTTCTTAACAGAGCAGCTATGTTGCCTTCCTTCCTTTTAGTTAGGGCTGCTTAATCTTGTCTTTCAGTGTGTATAGGATGTGTGAGCCTGGCTGGGATTCATGGGGAAGAGCTGGGCTTTTGCAAAGGCAGATGGAGTGGCGCTGAACATTGCTCTCTGAGGGATACAGCAGGACTAAAATGCAAAGAGCGTGTGAATTACATGGTATGTAATTTTAAAATATAAATTTCATGCTCCAATCAGTGCAGTGATCAAGGCTGCGCCACAGAAGCCACTTCTATTGTCTCATTGTAGAGACTGATTCATTAGCTCAGGTTGTTTGAAGGTCATTTATTACAAATCCCCTATAAAATGACACCTGTAGTTTTTGGGGTTTGTTTTTTCTCTTACCTGTTTCTGCATCCCAATATCCTTAGGTTCCTATTTTAGCTGTTTTCCCCTTTTGCTGGGGTAGAATTGTCTTCCTGTGTGTCCAGTTTTCTGAAATACTGTAGCTACTTCTCCTGCAAAGGCAGAGTAATGCAGGAGGAGCAGGGGCTGTCCTGTAATAACTCCATGAACCACTGGATGGTGTTTGAGGCAGCCTGAGCTCCTGGGTGAAGTCTCTCAGCCCCAAGTCAATGAATAGCTTGTTGTGCAACTGAGCTGAACCAGGCCATTTTAGTCACCCAACATGAAGCTTTCTGTTCCTCGTGTTTATTTAAGACTGTTGAATTTAGAAATATTTAGAAAGAATAAATAAGCTCAGATGTGATTGTTCCAGGATGATAAATGGAAGATTCCCATATTGATGTTAATTCAACTTTACCATTACTGCTTAAAGCAATCTTTGATTCCATTCTTGTTTTTTAATTAAAATGGGTGGGTTACTCTGGACTGGATTTGCCTTGTTTTCTCCCACTGAGCAATACTTCACACTGTTGGTGGCCACTGAAACTTAAGTAGGGCCAGATTTACTGAGTTTTTGCTGAGCACCACAGGGCCAGATTTTGTTACTCCTTCCTGTACGTGGTAGCACTCTATGCTTATTTTAAGCTAACGGCATTGTAGGATTGGAAAAATAAATTTCTAATTCTTCTCATTCAGATGACCATCAGGATCTATGTCTTGTAGCCCAGCCCCCTTCTATACATGAAACACACAATGTATCAGTTGTCTAAATGAGATTTTTTAGGACTGAGTTGCGTACTCTTCCAAGATTCACCTTTCAGAATTAATTTGAACTGAACAAAAGATATGCCCAGGGTGTCAGCAGTGTCTGTGGACCAATGTGTCGCCAAAGTATCATAGGACAAGTCTGATGCTATGTTCTATGTCTCTCTCCTAACTGCTAGTTGAAAACTTTGAATGATAAAGTTTAAACTGCCTGTCAAAAAAAAAAAAAAAAAATCAAATCACTATTAACACCTAATTATTTCTTGAGTGCTCTTTTGGCCTCATTTTCCTTTGTACTCTCAGTCTTCAGAGTGATTTGTTTTTGGAGGTTGCTTTGAGTGCAGGCTGGTGGTGCTGGTAGGTTTTGGAGGTGAACATGGTATTTTGTTTTTTCTGCTTTGTTTCACCAACAAAACTGAAGTTAGAGGACCTGTGCTTTCATCTTTGCTGTAGGTGACCAATGTCTTTGGGGCAATGTATAGCCAGCACAAGAAAGCTTCCAGAATACTAGCACCAGGTCACTTGCTGCCAACCTGAATAACATCAAGGGCATGCACTTGCTTTCCTCTCTTGTCCTACTGCACTATTGAGCAAACTAGGGAAAAAACGTACCAGGAATTTTATTTAGCTCAGCATGCTATGAGTTCCTTATGAGAGTATGCAAAGAAGCAGAAATATGTGTGATGTCTCTTCCTCTCTAGCTCAAATAACATTTTTTCATCTTTAAAGACAAAAGAGGTGGAAATATACGCTCAGCAACCAATGCTAAAGGAGTGAAGTTTGAAAGATTAATTGTGAAATCTGATTCTGTATAAGCTTTGATGAGCATGCTTTGACTTGGAATAGCAGTTTCACTAGGCCTGATAAAAACAACAGAGAATTCAGTTGGAAACAGACCTGTTGAATCTCCTGGGCTTTGTATCTCATCCAGCAAGTGTATCTCAAAACAATTATAAAAGTAGTGATTTATAGCACAAAGTCACCTTGAATCCTGAGCTGTTACAAGCGCTTTCAACTTACATTATTTTCCAACTGTGTCACTCTCCCTAACTATCTGTGTCACAAAGCATTATGCCAAAGACATCAGCTGTAATTCGTTTTCTTAAATATCTGACTTTAAAATCTGTGTCAGGCAATTTGTATCATCTGTCAAACAACTGTCAGAAAGGGCCAAGAGGGAAACACCTGAGAAAAGCAAAGTACTGAAAGATCTGTGTGTGTGAAGTGCTGTGTCCTGTATGAACAGCTACCTGAGGAGGTCCTGGAAAACCCAGTAACACAGGCAAGACTTTCTGTATCAGTGCAGATTGGATCAGATTGTGTGGCTGCTGATGGGTGTCTGGTGGCCTTGGACTGCTTCTTGCAAGAGCTTTAGGGCTGGCCTTAAATGGGCTTGTAAGACTTTCCATCAGGAGCTGGAGTCTTACCCTGACATCTTGGCTAAATTGAAATTATACTTTACCTGTTAGAAGTTCTTCTAGGGTTTCATTTAATTATTCTTTGTGGACCAGTCCTCCGACTTTCTAAATAGAAGGTTTAAACTGGCTTTCTTTTAGTTGTGTGTAGTTCTTTACTAAGTTGTAGAATGAGATACGTTTTTTTCCCAACCAGGTCACACTTATTTTTTTCAATCTACAGGAGTTTTCTATAGACTGTAATGATTATTTTTCTTTGCATTCTGCCCTGAATTTTTATGTGTCTTTTCTTCACGCTTGAACAGTAACCATGTTTCATTCAAGTATTGTATGTGTTTCCCTGATACCAGTGTTCTGTCCCTAGACATAAATCTGATTGTATGATAAAATCTGTAATGGCACAGAGAAGTGGAGCCTCTCCAGGATTATGGTTTCAGTTCAGCAAGTATAGGAGTTTAAATCTTTATGTGAAATATTTAGTTATCTGTTTCTTTAAAAGATAGTCTGTGCTTTTACTGTAATGATTTTCTGGAATGTGTAATTGTGCCTCATAATAAAGTCAGTCCTTATCAGTGCTGTTAATAGTTGCTAAAATGAGTCTGGCCATATTCAGTAGTGTAGGAAATCATCTTTCAAGTATTTGTTTTAAAAATGATGGGCTAGTGTCATGACATGAAAAGCTATGGAGGCATTAATTGTCTTTTCTGTTACTTTGCTAAACTAATCCATATAAAAAGAGCAGATTAAATTGTCTGACCCTCATATATTTAATGATTGCTGCTATTTGACTAAGAAACATTTCTCAGGAAGCCGCTTGTCACAGTCTATCAATATTCTTTTCATCCCATGTTAGTTATTGGTGCACTTTGTTACTCTCCAAGATGGCCTGTCTCAAGTGGTTCTTCAGCTTGCACAGCAAGAAAATGAGATGCTAAATGGTTGCACAAACAATTTGATTATAGTGTTTAATTCCTGCCCTATGGATTTCCAAGATCAGTGATCCTTTTTCTTTTTTGGTTGTTATTATTATTACCCTTCTAAATTATCTTCCTGCTGCCAGAATTATTTTATTCCTTTTTGTCAAATTCCATTTTCACCTCAGCTTTCTTCAGAAAGTCCTGGACTTCTTATGTAATCTTGCTCTAATAATTATCCCTGTTAGGAAATAAGTACATTGTAATGTGATTGTTGTGATTTTACCTGTACCTCTGAAAATCCACAGAAAGGATGAGAAGTTAGTATAATTCATGCTTTTCCTCTACTGTTTATATCAGCTAGAAAGTTGGATTTCATGTAGTACCTGGAAGCTGAGAACAAGCCGATGATTTGTCAACCCATCTTTCATGTGGTGGTTGTTGGCTGTCTTAGGCCCATGTTTAATATTTCAGCAATCCAGATTCCTACCATATTACTCTGATTTTCTTACTTTGAGTGCACAAAACAGCTCTGATTTTTTTTAAGCTCTTATGAGTGAGGAGGTTTGCAGGAGAGATCCCACTCCCAGGGAGGCTTTGCTGCAGTCTGATGCTGCTGTCAGTGCAGTCAGCATCCTGCCCACAGAGCCTTGTCATTTCAGAACTATTTTAAAACTATTTCTTAAAAATGTTTTGTCAAAGAAATAAATCAGAGGGAGTTATCTGCTGTAACAGTCAACAGTGCTGTGTAAAGATGCCACAGCTGAATGTTGTGAAATACTGTCAGCTTTGCAGAGTGGTAGAAGCCCAGGCCATTGACCAAGACTCATTGATAACAGTGAAGTGACTACATAGTGCTTTGAAAATGAGAATTTTGCCCTCCTTTCCTGGGAGTAAATTAGGTCAGAGTGTTCCCAGAATTTACATTTCAATTAAAAATCACAATAATAACACATTGTGCTTATAGTGAATGACTCCTTCTCAGGGAAAGGCGATATCTCCTGTTACTTTGTTAAAGAAAAGACCCTTCATTCCATCAGTGGTAAGAACTCTTCTTCCTTGTTTGTCCTCTTCAGTTAATTTAAACCTGTGTGAGAGTAATACACTGTAATCAAACCTCAGTCTTTAACTGTCTGGGTTAGATATGTTTGAGTTTGTATATTTTGGTCTCTAGAGGTCTTTTGAAATATAAAGAAAACAAAACGTTTCTTTGTTTTCTTTAACAGTTACTCACACCTGAAAAATTGATCCTCTTTCCTTAAAAAGAATTGTTCTTTTGGTGTGGGGAGACTTTGCTCTAAAATGCACTATACAGAGCAGCTCATGTTGACAGTCTTCTTTTTTGTACCAAGGTTTGCAAACTCTTAATTATAAAGCTGTTATTTCTGGACCACCAAAGCCTCTTTTTTGCATCAATTACAAAAGAAGAATAACGTTGATTACAAATTTTATTAATTTGATTTCTCTTCTTGTGCACTTTATTTGCAGAATAGTCACAGTCACCATATATTGTTGTTTGTTTCTGAGTACAAGTGCAATAAATGTTTTTAACAAACTTTTCAAAATAGTCCCCGAGTATAGGGATTCAAATAGTAGCTATCCACCACTGTAGGGAGTCTGTGAGACTGAAGAGTAATTTATAGAAATGTAATTTGATTAAGTTGCCTGTTGTCTACTAGAATTGTGGTGGATTGCAATCAAAGCTTTCTTTCTGAGCAAAAGAGATTCCATTGGAATTGTGTGTGTGCCTGTGTAAAAACTACCCTGGAGACTTCAGGTAGACACTTAAGAACTAAGCCAAAATACTCTATTTTCACCATTTTAAGGAATGCTGAGTAATTGTTTGGCCTCGCCTTGAGCAAACAAAATAGGCATCAGTCATCTGACCTCTGAAACTTGTCTCAGTCTAAAAAATCTCAAGCTGTACATCCGATTTTTTTGTAGCTTCCCCCACCCCGGTGCAAAATCAAATCAACATTATGGAAAACTTTCAGAACTCATCTGGAAACTGGTACCTTTTTGGAAAACAGTGCCTTTTTTTCCCTGCACCTAAGTAATATTCCATAGAAGAAGAATAGCTTCACAGCGTGTGTCTTCCACATGTTAACTCTTCTCTGCACAGCTTTTGTGGCAATCAGCTGGTGAGCTGAGTCCCTATTGCTCCAAGATCATCTTGACTGGATGTCTGTGCTCTGTCTGAGAGGCAGCAGTACCCAGGAGTGCTGCTTTTTGGGATGACACAGTGGTGGGCTCATGCATGGCGTCAGCTTCACTTACAACACACCTTTGATCCACTTCCATGGTGCCCTGCTGCCAGTGGTTTTAGGCTTCCCTCATGGTCTTCTTGTTTTTCTGAAGGAATTTGGATTTTTGTTGAATCATATGGTTTTCGATGCAAATAAGATGAAACATTTGTGGGATGTACATTTTCAATACTCACAGATACTTGCTAAGTGGAAAATGAAAGAGTAATGCATCCTTGACTTTCTCTCTTTGATTATTCTTGGCATTTTTCAGACATGCTTTCTGTTCTCCCTAATATTAGAAGTGTTTACTCCATTGCTGCTATTTTTGCCTACAGTGTATTTTATCTTTTTCTTATTGGTGTTGTAAAAACTTAGCAAGTAAATGCATGCATAAAGTGATAAAAATACAGCTTTGATGTGAGGAAGTCTACTACCCAGTCTCCTATCCTCTAAATTCAACACTGTTCCATGACTCCTCGAGATCAATTTACAATCTGCCTTTCTTTTAATAATTTTTAGTACGTCCTCTGAATCCTCTTTGTGCGAAGAGTTACCTTGTGCACATCTTTCTGAAACTAAATAGCAGTTCTCTCTTTGCACCCGTGCAAGACTCTTTTAGCAGTTTACTGTTACATCTCTCTCCTCCCGCAGGAACTGCCTCGCAGTAGGTGTAAAACCTCAATGAATTTCTATTTCTCTGACATTTCTCTGAATGTCTTCTGTCCCTCCGGAAGACTTTCACTTTGGTAATTTTCAGTCTTTGAACTCCTGGCATGTGAAACTTGTGGACATTTTGAAACACATCAGGAGGATCTGCTAAAATGAATGAATGTTCCAGTGGGCAATGCACACGCGAGAGAAAATCCTCGAGCTCAGTGGAGGAACACTGCTTGGAGCATCTGCCCAGAATACTAAGCTCTTGGTTCACGCAGGTGAGCAGTTGTAAAAAGCAACAATTTAACAAAAAAGTAACTTGAGTCGGCACACAAAATGGTACGGAAGCAGGTCCCGTCCTGTGCGGGCTGCCCGATGTTGTCTCATTAGTGCTTGTGAGAGGGAGGCAGGATGGAGGCTGCGTGCGCACGGGATGCCGAAGGGTGAGCTGAACAGTGCCTGACGCAATTCCAGCAGGTTTTCCTGACCTCCTTTTGTACACTTAACTCTTCCCGTGGATGTTCACTGCAGAACTCACTGCCCGCCCCCCTCCGTGTGACCTCACTCACCCCCCCGTGTGACCTCACTGCCCCCCCGTGTGTCACCTGCAGATCCAGTGATTCCGAAGGGCCCCCAGATCCTGTGTAGGTGAGGCACAGGTGGTTCTCTTGCATTGCCAGTGTAGGAACAAGGTCTTGGCAGGGCAGTGTTTGATTAACATTTTGTCAGTCGTGTCAGGCTGACATCCTCCTTGGACCTTCAAGCCAGGAAGAGCTGCTAAGCCTGTGGTATTTTGGAGAGAAAGGTTGTGATTTCAGTTGAATAGTAACTTTTAATGCAGAGGTAATTGTCAAGAAACAACAAAATGCCTGCGTTTGTAAGCAAAGAAACATATGTGAAGTGTAAATGTTTGATCTATAGATAGTCACACTGGTAATATGCTTCATACTTTTGTATTATCAGCTTAATGATTAAAATATAAGTATTTTTGTAGATGTATAAGATATTTTTAAATACTTAAATTCTGATTTTTCTTATTCTTGTGCTATGTAATGAGGATTATTTGTAATTCTATATATCTCAAAGATATATATTTTAAAGTCTCAAAGACTTTAAAAAGTAGAAAGTTGGCAGAGCCAGCTGTGTGAGTGTTTTCTGAAACAAACATAATATCAGCTGCTATCTGTCCTTATTAGATTAAATCAACCAGACCGTGAGCTAACAGGGAGTTAAAGAATTTTAATGTTTACTGATCAGCATAATAAATAATGCTAACCCATGTTTATTACCTAGTCCTAACTTATTAAAACTTAGTGTTCATTATAATGATGTCTTACAGAGTTCAGTACTTTTGAGCAAGACAACACAGGGGATTCCTCCAGACAGTAGGAGGAAGCAGGAGTAGCTCAAAAACTCTTTCATGTTTCCTCTGATTTAAAGAATAAAATCAGCTCTTTCTTCAGGCACAAAATCTTTTTAACACATGCTTACAGAAAGCACAGTCAGGGCTGGAATGTTTTCTGTGTCCTGGTATAATGTGATGAGTAGACCTAAAAAGGAGTCTGGTTGGGTCTCTGAGCATCTAGAGGTTGAATTAGATGGTGCCTTCCAACCCCTACCATTCTATGATAAAAAAATCTGCATTTCTATTTGGAGAGAAAAGTATTTCATTTTCAGGTGCATTTCTGAACCACTAGAAAAAAAGAACAGGCAAAAAATGTCAAAACACTAAGAAAGTAATTAAGAAAATCTATCTGAAGTGCTGAATGTGTTTGAGCACCAGTGATATGTTTAGTTCAGGTGAGGTCCCAGAGAAGGTTTGGGGTAGAGTTCTCCTTTGTTCCTGCTCTTTCTTGTCCCTTACCATGTATTTTCCAAGCTTCTGGGCTGTAGGGTTTTTCTGGTGCAGAAGAAAGACAATTCACACAAATTAATTCTATCCCACTGCTCTCCCTTACGGAATACTCTGGGGCAGCTCTCTGCAACTTTTTTGCAGATTCTATTCCTTGGACAGTTTGTGGCAATGTGGAAATAAATACAGGGTGATACTGAGGTTTGAAAGTGTCACAATCAACAGCAACTGTAAAAGCAGCAGCATGGGCGCATGAGAGGGGCTCAAATATGGGAGGGACCAGAGAGCAGCTGGTAGGTTTTTGTCTCCCTCTGTCCCTGGTTCTGCTGGAACTTCTACAATACCATCTTGTCTGAAATAGCCAGCTGGCTGTAGTCTTAATTTCTTTCTGTCTTTAACACAGCTCTGGGTGAAATCTTGACTTCATTTAGGCCCAGACTTCACTTGATTTATTTGTCTGCATCCACTGACATCCTTTTTGTTTGTCCCTCTCTCTCTCTTTTTTTTTTCTTTTTTTCGTTACACCATACTTGTTTTTCATTTTCTATTTTTTTAAGTTCTTGTTGCTGAATCACACTTCTGACTCACTGCATTTACTTCTTTAGGTACTTTTCAATTTGTGATTTAAAATGTCTTTTAATAACAAACATACATTATTTTGCAAGTCTCCTGAGCGTCTTTTGAAATATTGAAATCTTTTGAATTTTTTTTTCACCCTTTGTAAGAATTAGAAAGAAAGATCTACTCTGAATGGGTCCATGTGTAATTGCTTATGCACTTTGGGCAGACAGTGGGATAACACAGATTCAGTGTTGAAAGCCATTTGAGTTGGTAGCTCGAGTCAGTTGTATGCACATGTAATATCTGTGTGCATGTGTGTTTGAGCATGTCTGATTGATGGTCACATGCAGGAAGAGGGCTCTCCAGCACCCATAAATCCCCCTCATCAGCTGGCTCATGGGAAACAAAACATAACTGAGACCTTTACAGGGCCTGTGTGGATCACAGTGGGGACACATCTGTCTTCTTACTTTTAAAAAATATAATAAATTCTTCTCTGAAATACTGCTCCCTTGCTGTCTGTGTAATTTAGTCTGGCTCCAAGTTTCAGACTTATTTCTGATGGTCCATACGACAAAAAAGGTCACCAGAAGGTGACAGCTGTTGTGATTTATGACACAGCTGAGTCCTAAGCAATAGATGATGAGAACAGACAGGGTAAGGTGGTGGTGGGTGCAGTCAGGAGAGAAGGGCTGTGCCACTGCTTTATTCAAGGTGGGCTATGGAGGCCTGCAAACCAAACACACAGAGAAGAGAATCCAAGGAGGAGAGACCTCTAGGGGGTGGGTTGTTTTTCTGTTGAAGATCTGGAATGGTGGCACAAGCTGAAAACTGCTGGGAGAATTCAGAGAAATGTTTCTGGTTCTGCTGGGAGAGCTGTGGCTCCACACCTGTAGGAGGCTGCAGATGCAAATGCACGAGGGGAGACATGCACAGCACTGAACAGCCAGGCCTCTCCAGAGAGAGGGAATTTGCTAAATATTATTTTAAAAATCTTTTCATAACAATAGGATACAAACAGAGAACAGAATAGAACAAAGTAAATCAAGAGCTGAGTCACTGGGACTGGGAAATTATGCAGCTTGCTGTCTAAGGTGATAGAGTGTGTGGTGTGCTTGGACCTGAAAAGATGATCTCTTATGAAACTTATTTGTAAGGTGCCCCATGCAAATTTGAGGTCTTTCAGAGTTTGGATTTCTCATGTTAAACTAAACGAAGAACTTGATTTGCTAGACCACTTCATAAAAAATTTATCATGTTTCTGTTTGAGATCATGTACGAAATCCTAAAAAACTCATATCACAACTTGCTACATTTAAAGGAGGTGAAGAGTTTGCATGAAAATATTGGGATGCTTATTTTGAGCTTCAAGCTATCTGAAGTGTTCCTGCTATCTTGAAGTCATCTGCAGATAAAAATTAATTTAATTTTGCCATAAATGTAATTGTCAGATTAACAGTAGCCATGGATTTTCTGGTCAGATAATTTTTTTTTAAAAACTATGAGGCAATTCACAAACTCATCAACTACAGCATATTTCCTAAAAGATTTTTCGGTTGTTTTATGTGCAATAGAATTGTAATCACCTGTATTTAAATCTAATGGATTTGAAATAACCTACAGGCTTCCAGTTTAATGAGAGCTAGATTAATGAAAAAAGACCTTTTACCTCAGATTGCATGACAACATTTTCAAATTACATTCCTGAAACAGAGAATTCACTTATTCCGAGTAATTGGATGCTGACTAGGGTTAATATGTACAATGTCCTTAAATGAAAATGTTCTATTGTAAGTGGGACTGTATGATACCTGAGGCATTCTCAATAGATTTGGTTGGGCTCTGAGTTAATTATACTGCTTGCTATTTTTTGAATGAATTCAAGCATGAATTCTACACAGTAAAGATTGGGATAATTATATTCAATTCTGCTTGGTACCCTGCTGAATGAATTGACCTTTTAGATAAAACTAGTCTCTTGAGAAGGAAACCTGAAGAAACCCTGAACAAAGCAACCAGATGCAGCTGGAGGCTGGGGAAAAGATTTAATTTTTTTTTTCTTTTTTTTTTTTTTTTTTCAAATACTAAAGGAGTGGAAGAATCAGAAAGTTTGATTTTTAGTCAATGAAAAAGTATTCCTGAGCTGGCAGTGGTTTTGCATATGCAGTACATAAAGTTATAATTTAAAGGCATTGATTTTTTCTATGCTGTTTTCTCATCAGTGATATGACTGAAAAGAAGCAGCAGTGGAGCACAGGAAAATTCAGTGTACACAGGTGCTGCACGCTCCAGCAAGGCAGCACAGGCACAGGCTGAGCCTGCAGAGGTGCTGCCGATGGGGCTGTCAGCCTCCCCCACTGCCCTGGCAGAGGGTGGGCAGGAGGGAGAGCTCTCAGAGGAGCACTTGAAAAGAAGGCAAGCACTCCCAAGGACCAGCCAAGCACTTGCTCTGAGTGCAAACCTGCAGGGTGTCCTTTGAGGGCAGGGTGCTGTGTTAACTTCTCACCTGGTGTATTCTCGTGCATTATGGAAACATCCAAAATTAACACGGAATTTTTTTCCTTCTTCTTTTTTTTTTTTTTTTATTTTTCCATTTTCCAAAACTGGTTGTACTTGTGGTAAACTCACTATAATATTAAATGCAAAAAGGTGATCTTAGCTTTTTGCTTTTTCATTGTGAGAAGTCCTAGATTAGTGTTTAAAATGATGAGGTTCTGAATTGATTCTAAATAAGGGAGAGAGTTATTAGATTTTTTTTTTGCAGTCCACAGATCTTTTTCTCTGAGGGCATCTGCCACTAGCATGAAGTACTTCTGTAACTGCTCTGTATTTTTGAAATTACTTCTACTGTGTAGTTGAAGATTAATTGAAGTTTTTTGTGTAGGCATGGTTCTCTGTGTAACACTAAAAATATATTCGTTTGTTTCTCACCTAAGCAATCATAACCCAGCAGTTTAGTCTCACAAAACTTCACTCATGAGAGTAATTCTTCCCCTGCAGGGTAGTTCCCTGTTGGTGTGATGTCAGTAGGAAAGCAGAATTTAGCCCATAATGTTAGTTGGATTTATGATAAGGGCAAGTGTTCGTAACAACTTTTTTGATGGGGTTCCAGTCTCTTAAGCACATACATTATCTGTTACTGATATATCATTTATGTAGAGAATACAGTTGTCACTCACTTCATTTAATTAGATTATGGATGCTAAATTATCTACTAACATAAAATGTGTTTTTATACTGCAGATTGCAAAGGTTTTAAGAAATTTAATATGCGACTTTTAAATTGGTGAGCAGTACCCTAAAGGATTCATATGGGGTTCTGTCTGTTTGTTTGTTTGTTTTTTACTGCAGTAAAATGTGAACATACCACGATACTACTAAAGATGTTTAGTTGCAAATGGGATTTGGGTCAGTGAAGTTGGCTAGGATTTATTTTGCAGAAAACAGATCTAGGAGGTATAAAATGGTAAATTTAGTAATCAAAGGCTTATATTTTGGCAGTGAGATCACTGAGTTGAGAACTGAGTAGCTTGTGGTCTTTACACTCCAGTTAGCTGCAGTCATTTAGGTGAAGGAACAATGTATTTATTGCATGCAGTTCCCAGTTTGTTCTGACTCTTAATGTAGAACAGCCTATTTGCTGCTGTTTTCCAATCCATTAAATGAATAATCTTCTACGTATAGGGTTTGCCACACCTTACTGCAGAAATTGTTTGCTTTATTTATGTGTGCATTTACTTGTACAGCTGGTAAGTCATTTGTTCAAAAGAGGTAAATGGCTGGTTTTGATCCTTAGGCTGTGAAACAGGGATTCACAAAATGGTTGTGGTCCTAACAAATTGACTGAAATATTGGGAACAACTTCAAGGATTTGATTCAAGCATCTAAATTAATGCTAAGTCCTTGTTTTTTCTGCACTCTTGATTGTATTTTAGTGTTGAAAGCTCAAGAGCTTTAGAAAGGTTTAGTTGTAAGGCTTCCTAGGAACACCTTTTCTGCTGACATTGGCTTCTGCTCTGTTAAAAGTGGCAAGGCTACACAAACAAATACAGTCCTTGCCAATGACTCCTACAGACATTGTCTGAATAGCCCATATTCTTGGTCTTCTCCCAGATTTACCAAGAGTTCCCCTTAAACACTTTAGCAGTAGAATTCACGTGCTTATGCTGTTTACAGGAGTAACTCAGTACAGTGCTGTAAGTCAGACCTTCTCATTATCTGTCATGCATGAAATAAAATACCTGGTAGATGATTCTACCAGGTGTAAGGCCAGATTCTGAGACCGTGGTTCATACAAATGAGGTCAGCAGCACTAGTTAATTATTACCTGTTGAAACCAGGGCTGCAGTTCTGGGTGCAGTCAGCACATGGGGTTCAGGCATTCTAAATGCCTCTTCCCCAGTGACGATTCCCTCACCTCTCCTTGAATCAATGGGAGTTGAGGGGTTTTCACTCACTCAATTGCGTTCTTGTTTCTGCAGAGCTGCTTAGGCCAGACCCTTGTGAACAATGCAGACTTACACTGATGGCTGGTAGGGGCCAAAGGACTGATTTTCAAAGTAGTTGGAAGCTTTTACAAGAAGGGGTTCCCAGTGAAGTGTGTAGCAAAGCTGTGTTCTATTGCAGTTGTGGAAGGAGACAGGATTTCTTTCTCCTTACCACCACTGAACTAGCAGCTTTACTCCTGCTGGAGTTTTCATTTGTTTCTGGGAATAAATTCCCATTTTCTACGACTTTTCTTGTTTTCTGCATGCCATTGTACTATGATCTGTCCTATTGTATTTTGCGTACTCTCTACCTTAATAATTTCTTCCAAAAGGTGTCTAAACAATATTTGACAGAATATGTACATTCAGATAACCTGTGGGTCTTTCACATGTAAAAATCTGGTACTAGGGAATCCTACTCTAAAAATAGATGCTATTTTATAGAAATTCACAGTGATCATTGAAGACTGCACGGGACTTAAGTTGCATGGGGGATGGTGTAATTCAAGTAGTGTGTGCTTCTGGAAATTCAGAAGATATCCTGTTTTGATCCCTTTTTTGTGTTGCCTGAAGGTCGACTGGAATCCCTGGAGTTGTGGACAACCCTACATCTTCCCCTATGAGAAAAGTACAACTAGAACAGAGAGAAGTGGATGTTATTATGGAGTAGAACAGGGAGGGTTGGAAAGTTCATGGGAAAGGCTGTTAGATGTTGGTTACTATAGGAATGCTGACTTTGCCTCTCTTTTAGCCCACAATTGTCAGCTGTCAGGCTTTCAGCACACAAGGTGAATTTGAACCCACATGTGCTGTTTGTACAGCAGTCGTTTACAGTATTTTGCCCTAAATAGGGTAAAAAGCTACCAAGAGACATCACTAACTTGAAAGTGGAAAAAGTCAGAAGTGTGTGCCATCAACCTATTAGAATTTCTCCAAACAGAATTCCAAGTAAATGTCTAAAAGGTCCTTTGAAAAAAAAAAAAAAAAAAAATAGCAGGACGTTTGATAGGTCCAGTCAGCATGGAGTCTGTTCTGCAAACCCAAAGACCCTTCTCAGCTGATGTAGGTCAGTTCTCTTAGGCCAGGTTGCAGTACAATTTCTCTCATCTCCAAATCTGTTCATTTGTTGCATCCCCGTGTATGATTGCTTTATCCTGTCAGGAAAAGAACAGATTGTTGTGTGTATCACCAAGAGGAGACAATCACAGTGGTGTGAAGCCTACCAGTCAGTACATAAAACAAATAGGTGTGACATAAGGAAGGGGCTCTTTTCACAGAGGAGAGTTAGAATATGCAAAAGAAGGAGCAACATAAATGAAAACAGCTGAAACAACGAAATTCCATTATGTCCAATAAAGCATTGACTGCTATATTAACAACAGCAGATCTTCATTAAAGGTCCTGTATTTTATGTGTAGCTACAGGTGATACTATGATTTTGATTATGTAATGCACAATGTATAGTGCTGGTGCAACAAACTCAATCTAGAGATAAAATGCAGAATCTTTACGTCTTCTGTAGCCTCTGAATTTCTGACTCAGATGACAGGCACACTTAGAGTAGTAGCTGTTCCACATTAAAGGAGTTGCTCTTCTGTTTCATAGAATGTGAACAGTTTCTCAGTGTGAGCCACAGCTCATCAGCTGGCAATGACAAGTTGAAGAGATAGCAGCAAATAGTCAGGCTGACGTGGGGAAACTTGTTCTGCTATCTGTGGTAGTTGGGTGGGCTGTTGACCATGACCTGGATGATCCAAACATCTCTAATGTTGGCCTGGTGTCAGTAATGAGTGTTTCATTCTGCTATTATGTACAGAACCACGTGTACCATGCAGTGAAATACAAGACCATCAGCTTTCAGACCAGGGATGCCCACTGGTTTACATGTTTTTCAGGTTTATAAAACAGTGCATTCCCTTTCTTTCCTGAGGTTGTACCAAGGGGATCAACCACACAGAGACTGTAAGGAAAACAGATAATAAGGACACTTACCTTGGGTGACACAGGGATTATTCTCGTGTTAGAGCAGGTTGCTGTGTGCTAGAATCCTTCTGGTAAAATAAGATTGATGAGCTTGTTGGGGCTGAGAAAATATCCAGCCCCTTGGACTTCCTAGAAAAGTGTGTTGGCAAGCAGCAGCCACTAACTGCTTTTTGCAGGGTGAGATTAGGGGTGAGAAATGGTGAGATAGTAGAAAACCTCATGAGATCCACCTTGAAGTGATTCTTGATTCTAGTGCCCTCTTGAAGGTTTTATGTGAGAAGGCACACTGAGGCATTTATTCTCTCGGAGTACAGACCTTCTGTGCCAAAAGAATTTTCAATAAAAATTAAAATAGGAATTAAAAGAGAAAAGAGATCCACTTACAAAAGAATTGGGGAAGCATTGTGTTTATACTGAGAAAATGCATTCTATCCTTTTCATTGTTTTAAAATGTAAAGAACACAAATGGCTGTTAAAGATTTTGAAACAATTAAAAAGTTGAACTAAGCATTTGAAGCACTGTGCAACGAGCAGTGAAACTGTTTCACTACCAAATAAAATGCAGCCTGGAAATGGCACTTTATGCTGGTGTGCACAAAGACGTGTGCATGAACACATCATACATTTGTGTGAAAAGTTCATGCACTCTGTGTTCTTAATTCACGCAGAAAGAAACTTTTACATTTGAACCAGTTGTCACTTTATTTGAACGGAATCCATAAAAAGTTTCTTAAACCAAAATCAGATGAAATCTGCACATTAAAATTAAAGTGTTCTTTGGACTTTACAAGGTTATAGACTGCTGACTGCAGGGATTGCAGCTGACATTCAATAACATTTGAAGCTTGGAAGCAAGCTTTTTAATTTATTTTTTCTATTTATCCCTTAGAAGCTGCTTGCTTTTCAGCTGCTAATGCATTTCCAACAGAAATTTTGTAAATTATATTGGGCAACATTCTCAGTGAGAATAGATTGTGTAAGTAACGGTAATGGCTTCCTCCTGCTGCTTCTGGCAGTATGGATATTTGCCACACACACTTATTTAAATTTCTTGGGCCAAGGAACTCTTCAAGGTTCAAAACATTTGTTACTCAGAGACTAAATTTAATGGATAATAATTTAGGAAACAGAATTGATGGGAAGGGTTTTTAAAACCATTGGCTGTTGTATATCACAGGCTTTAGTTTCTAACAATAAAGGTCTTGTGTAAACCAACTTTTACACAGAGGACATTTTTAGCACTGTGTTCTTTATCCTAAATCTCAGTTAAATTAATTTTTTCCTTCCCTAAAATCTGGAAAATATAAGATTCTTTACTTCTTAGGTAAAGACATGACCTGCCATGGCAGATATTATAATTCACAATTTTAAGGTTTTAGGGAGTGCTCCCTTCTTATTACGTTTTTGACCATACCTTGTGCCAGGCTGAGCTGAGGGCAGGAATCCATATGTAAGAAACTGCATTCCCAGCAGTTTCACCAAGAGCAGATTAGGACACCAGGGCGTGGTTTCGGCCTGGACACAAAAGAAAGTATTTGCAAGATGCTATTTGGTCTGTACTTAACTAGAGAAAAGGCTTGGGACATGAGCTGGGAAAACTCAAAATGGCTTAACCACCAACACAGAAATACAAGGGAAATGAAAGCTTTGTCTCAGTGAGAGTAATATGGACTTCTTGGAATTTGCTCTGTTTTCATCAGTGCTAGCTCGGTTATTGAGGGATAAAAGGGAATTATTTCATCCCTTAGTTCGTTCAATGCAAATTTTGGATATTTGCTGCCACAGACATGTTTCCTGATTGTAGGCTTTCCTTAAGTGTGGCTCTGTAAAATATAAGAATTTAGAAAGCTTTGACTTCTGTTTCCTTTGTCTTCTAGAAAACAGTAAGAATGTCACAGTAGGTACTATGTTAAAAATTACTTTTCATCAATTGCATGTTGATTTTTACAAATTTAAAGGTGTACTGAAGTCTGTTTTAATTGATACTGTTTAATGCTCCAAGATACTGATTAATACTCACTGAATTTAAAATAAATGAGGAGAGTTCAGCCATTGCTAGACTTGCTACAGCAAGTCTACTTGCACAGATCCCTGTTGCTGTTTTGCTTCAGTTCTTTTGTGGATATTAAACAATGTTGTGAGATGTTAGAAAACTTTGAAAAAGTATTTCTGTTAGTCTGATAGCTCTAGATAGCTGCTGTTATACTCAAAAACCCATACATGTAAATTGGCCCCAGACTTGGGGTTTTGACAAGGTATCCCTGTGGGAGAAGCTGGAAAAGTTGATTGAGACACAGGGAACATTTTCCCTGAGCTCCACAGCAAGCACTGTGCTGGGATATGTGAAACCAGAGCTACGAACTGGAACAAAAATGTGTTTTGTTGTTTTAATTTCCCCTTAAAAACCAGTCTTATCTATCTCTGTTTTTTATTATAATAGTAAAGCTGTGCTAAATATTTCTATGCATGTTTAACACCTGAATATTTCAGAGACTTGCACACAATCAAGAGAAATGGAACTCAGTTATTTGGCTGATTTGGTGGGGAATCAAATCACAAAACTAGAGTCCAAAGCTTTCAAACCAGCATAGTGTTTATATATAAATACATATATATATATATACGCACACACACACATACATGCACACACACACACAGAGTCTGTTTTGCTTTTATGCTTCCTCACCTGTGCTAGTCTGACTGCCATGTGTGTGTGTGTGTGTTTCTAAAGTAAAACTGAGGTGTTTCAAAAGTGAGGTTGCAATATGTTTGCAAAAATAGACCAGTAAGTGTGAAATACAGTTAAGCAAAAAGTCATGTGAAAGCCATAAAGTAGGTGTGGGTATATTGTTGATCTAAGAAAGTAATGTTTTCATGGTTTCTTGGAGAAAATGATGCATGTATTATTATTTTTCTTAGAATTAGTAATAGATTATGCACAGAAAAATCCCTCCCCCCTCCTTTCTGGTAAAAGTTTTTTGATAACAAGATGTCACAGCTTTCCTCCATTCCAAATGCTTGTATTGCCATCTTTGAAGCAGCTACACATCCTAGCAGCTGTTTCTGTTTACTGACTGTCTCACTGAATTTTGAGGGCACCCTGCTTGGAGATACTGCTTTTGAGTAATTGTGTGACTTAAATTAGAGATGTGAATATGTCCCAAGAAAACCCAAAGCATCCCATGCATTCTTGCTAAAAACCTGTACACGTAGATATTACTCATGTTTTTGGCCTTTGTAGACTTTCAAGAGATTTTTCACACTCCATTAGGCAATTGTGGAAAATAATTAGTTTTTTTCCTTGAAGTTATGCCTTTGGTTTTGGTCTTACTACAACATGAATGAAGCTCAAGGAAGTAGGGTATTGTTTATAGTCATAAGGCAGGGAGGATTAAGTAATGACATTCTTATTAAACTTTTGATAAATTAAATGCAATAATAAATTTTCTTTTGTTCTCACCTGTGGGACACAATTGTAAGGTATTAACTTGTCATATAGATTTATACACCTTAATAATTTTAAACAAAACTGTTCAACAATTAAAATATTACCTTGATGAAGTTAAATATTAGTTCTTTATGCCTTTCTTTTCCTATGTTTGGAACACCTTCTAAAAAAATTATGGTGGCAGATATCTTGACAAAAGCATTTGGAAAAAGAATTATTGTGTGCTGTTGCCATGCTTTGTATATATGTATAAAGGATGTGACCTGAGACAAATGGTTCTGTGGGGCAAAACTGAATGGTTGGCACTGGTGGTATCCTTGTAACTTGGGGATATTTCATCCTGTGTCTCCTTGATTGCTTGGAATGAATACCCAGCAGTGGCTGGAGCCATTGGGTGTATTCTTGGGGCATGTCTCTGTCTGGGTTCATCCTGTTTTTCATCTCTAAGCCTGTCCTGTGATTGCTTCAAAAGTGGTAAGTGGGGGTGATTCACCTCAGATGCACACTCTTGAGCCAAGTTACAGCTTATGTAGGAGGTTATACAAATGATTAATATGATCCTCTTGATCTTTATTACTTGAATTTTATTAAGTTTTTATGATTGTTACATAGAAAGCTTTTTTTCTCATAATGACAGTGGGGGAAATACCACCTAGAATAACATAAGAGTAGCTGTTCTTTAACACAATGATAGCTTTGCTTAATATATAATTTCTCATTTTTTACTACATAATTTTAAAATATTCTTATCTATTTTTCTACAGAATCAAGTATTCTTTCATGTTGCAGTACATGGATCTGTTAACTGTTGAGATCTTTGGTAGTGAAGTTTGCAAATTTGCAAGCAATGCCAGCTTCATTTTCTTACAGTGCATTTCTAATAGACAGACATGCTGAAGTGCTTTAGAGAGCCTATAATTATGTGCTAGTGCCAAAGTGAGTTTGTACAGGCTAAGTGGCTACCTCTGCTTTCAGCTCTGTCCCACTGCTGCAAGGAATGATAAGGGAAGAAGTGACAAATCATGGAATCATAGGATGGGTCAGGCTGCCAGGGAGCACAGAGGGTCACCCGATCCCACGTCCCTGCTCCAGCAGGATCATCCCAGAGCACACGGCACAGGGATGAGTTCCCGAGTTCTGGAATCTCTCCAGGGAGGGACACTCGCCACGCTCTCTGGAAAACCTGCTCCAGTGCATGGTTACTGGCACAGTGTCTGAAGGGGGGCACAGGGAAGCTGGAGAGGAACCCTCCATCAGGAGCTCTGTCTAGAGTGTATTCCAGCAATGAGGAATCTTTTCTTCGTAGGGATGTATCTCCAGCAGCATCCCGTTCTCTGCAGTGCTGCAGCTGGCCGTAGGGCACGGTTTGGAGGGCTGGGGGCAGGCTGCGTGTGCAGGCGGCTCCGTGCTGCCCTGAGCCGCTGCTCCCACCCCTGGGGACTACCGGAGGCGGGGGAGGGCTTCCGAAAATGAATCCCACTTTCTCCTCCAGGCATAATGCAGAACTGGCTGCGGGGAGACATGGGATCTTTTGTCTTGCCGTTCAGCTGTAAAACCCATTTCAGGCGCTGTTTTCTGAACACGCCTCTACCCCTGAGCATCCCTACATCCGTCAGCCGCAGCTGGACCGCGTGAATGTCCGGTGAGACCACTGACCACGTGCTGCAGAGGGGTGCTCTAACATTTCATTGACTCTGCCGCTTGTCAGCACTGATAAGTAGCTGACACAGGAACAGTTTTTTGTATTATTCCTTTAGTAAAACAGGCCAATGTAAATGGAGGAAGATTTTTGATGCTGGGAGATTTCTTTTAAAATTGTATTTACTCTTTCAATTACCATATTCATTTCTCATTAATAGAGCATTTCAAGGCCCTGCATTTTTGAAAGGGAAAAGGTTAGAATTATGGTCTAGCAGCTGGTTTTGATAGGGCGCAGTGAGCAGCTTAATGCTTACCAAACATTTGAAATTGCTTTTCAATTTCTGAAATCACTTTGCAGCTCTTCAGCTATTTTTTGGCTGGCTGCACTTTATCATATTAATATAATACTGTGCAGGAAAATATTGCATTTAAGTGTTATGATGAAATCAAGCTGTTATGCTGCATGTGTGTGGTACAGAGTATATTTCTAGTGGGTTTTTTTAGCCTATAATTATGTGAGGTTTGGTGCCTTTCAGAAGCTATTTGTCAAAGGGAAGAGGTTCTGGTTAGTTTTGATAGGGTAAAATGCATTTTACAGTCTTGCTAAGCCTCATTTAACTGGAATAAACCTCATTTTAGCAGTGTCTGAAGGTAATACCTAGTAAAAACTAGTTGTGATTTTTTTTTTTTTTTTTTTTTGATATTAATATTTGGTAAATCCTCTTTCTCCACAGTTTATCCAGCTCATTACTGGATCTATGAATCCCTAAATTTCCTTGACACCACATATGTAGTCCTCTGCCAAGACCACAGATATCTTTCCAGATGTTTTAACAACAGGAAGTAAAATTATTTGTAGCTGGGATTCCTGAGAGCACTACCAATATTGTGCTGCAAAGAGTTCTTGAAGATTACAACTGTTCATATAATTCAAAGAAAGTGTGTTCTCTGTAATCCCCAAACCAAACTTTAAGAGAAAGTAAGATTTTAAATTATACTTTTGTAGATTAAATTTCTATAACAAATTAATCATGATGGAAAGAGAGAGAAGGAAATCTGTTATAAATTTTAGTAAAAAATTTAACTTTATTTAGTCATCTCAGTCAGATGGTAAAAAGCCATGTATCTTCATTATGTGGTCAGAATCACTGTCAGTTTCCTTCGGTGTCTACCAGTACTTTTTTTGATTAGTTATTTATTCTCCCCTTTTATAAACAAAACATATTTGGCCATCAAAAATCCACAAATTATCAGAAGTAGTATATCTATTCTCTCAACTATTTACTCTGCTTACTCTTTCGGGATCTTCACAGAGTGATTTTTCTGTTGAAATTTTCTTCCGAAATAATTTTGCCTGGTGCTGATGCAGGTCATTCATCAGGACCTTGCATTTTTTGCCTCTTATCTGTGTTCATATCTTCAAAACCTAAATATTTCAGGTCTGAATATAAAACCTGGCTCTTTTTGGTACTTGTGAATTATTATTACTGTGGATGGTTGTGGAGTTGTTCCTTGCAATGTTCAACTTGTTCAGTAGAATAAAATTGATTATTTTACTTTTGAATCCAGCAGGTCTTTTATTTTGTGAAAGCCTAGCAAAAGCTCATTGATTTACACCAGAGTTGGTTTGCTGTTTTCCTCAGTCAATACTGTCACATAATAAAAATTCGTGACTTATCCAGGCAGTTTCAGCAATGTCTTGTTTAGTGTCTGCTGCTTCTGGATACAACCCTGCAGCTTTGATTTAAATAAGAACAAAATTTTTCCTCACAGCTTAGAATTTGATCACTGTACGTGATGCATCAACAGGAATATGAATAAGTTATTTCACTCCTGGATAGTTTTGCCTTGGCAATTCTATAAAGCACTAATACCGTTCTTATTTTTATTGTATTTCCAAATGCTTGCTCAAGGGACAGAAATTAACTAATAAGCTACAAAATGTGAATAAATTATAGCAGATATTTTGAGAGGTGTTCGTATGCACTAAATCTAAGCCATGGTGCATCCAGTGTTAATGTTTCATTGGCTTGGTGCCTGTGAAGGCCTAGAATTGAACAATAGGAAGCTTGACACAAAGTAGGTGGAATTTTGTTTTTGTCTGGCTGAGCCTCCTGGTTTCAGTGAGTTTATTTGAACTTCAAGGTTGGTCTGAAAAGTTCTTTGCCGAAATTGTAGACTGAACACTGAAGAAGGAACAATTAACTGTTTTAAGAATGTTGCAGAAGGAAATTAGTGCAGCAGTGTTGTTGTGCTCATTAAGCCTGGCCATTCCAGAGGTGCAGGGAAAATCCAACTGCTTTGTCACCTTCTCATATAAGAATGCAGTCAGAGTCAGCCAGGAACTGAGCAAACATATTTCACTAATTTGAAAAAGAGGCAGGCACCATGATTTTCCCTTCTTTTGTTGAAAGTAGTGTTAGGTTAGAACTATGGATGTCATTGAAAGATGGAATAACTTGGTCTTACACTATCGAGACCGCTAAGTACAGCAATGAAAAAATTTCATTTGTAGTATATAAAATATATATATATTATAAAATATATATAACAAACTTGATCTCAAGCTGCACATAAGTGATCTCTAATATTTTTTCTTTTCTTTTTTTTAATTAAAATAATGTTGTTTGGATTAAAAGAATACTTATTTTTATTTTACCTGAATTTTCTCTACCAGGCTGCCTAAATTTCTTACAGAAGTCATACAGTTGGATTTATGTATACTCAGAAATTTTTCATTTTTAATAGCTTATGATCATATCCAGTTAAAAGTTGTATGCTGTGAGCCCTGTTCTGTTTTGTCAGTTACAGTCCTGGCTTGTAGAGCTTTTCTTCTTCATGCCCTGATGATACAAGGGGCTTGGATCCAGCTTTTCTCACAGGATTTGATAATAAATATTGACATGGTTAAGACATGTGAAGTCCTGCCCTTTCTAATAGGTGATGGGATTCCCTCATTTCATTTTACCATTCTGAAAATGTGCAAAGGAGTGAAGTTTCAGGTGTTCAGAGTACTAAGCACCCATTTAACAGCAACACAAAAAGACCTTGAGAAATATGTGTAGCAATGATTAATCTGCCATCCATGTAACATCATTGCTGCAAACATTGCTTTTATTCAAAGTTGTAGCAGTTTCAAAGGGTCTGTTATCAGAACAGCTGTGGTTCAGGTTCAGCAAGCCAATATGTGGGATTATGTAGCACTCAGGGTCCTAAAGTCTGCAGAATGTTATATTCATTTTACATGAACTAGAAAAAAAACAGCTAAACAATGGTTCTTTCTATTTTTTCTGGTTTATTTTATGTTAGTTTCCCTTAAAATAAAGTGGGATGATTGTTGATTTCTGGTCCAAATTTCCCTGTGTGGCAGTAGACGTGCAGAAAACCTCGGACTTTTTAAAATTATCAGAAGGAAATTAATGGTTTTTATATGTTTTTTTTGTGCTGCTTCTGTACATGTAACGTAGGGATGTGCTTATGTAAATATATGCAGTTATACATGACTTCCAATGGTCAGATGAAATTGTTCTTGTATAGGAGCAATGGCAAGATCAAAAATGAAGTACTGGCACTAGGACAGTGGTTATTATCAGCCAGAACTAAAAATCAATATTTCAAACAGGGCTATAAATGAGTTTGAGGATTCAAAAATAGGGAATTTTCTGCAGAGAACCTATTGCAGATGCTTTTATCTTGAAGTGGGATGCTCTTTTCCAAAATAAACCATAGTGATAAAATCCAGAGTAACCATAAGGCAAGCTCAGCTTGTGGACAGTGAGATGACTCTGCAGGAAGGATCTGAAAACTGAATGTGCACTAGAGTATTAAGGGCCTAAATTTTCAAACAAAATTCACATGCACTATAAGCTCTTTCCCATATTAACAGTACCTTGATTGTGTTTGTGTTCATGATCCTTGTGAGTTTTTAAGTGTACCTTTACTTCAACTTCCATTTTGTCCTGAAAGCATAGATATTAAGTTGGAGAAACAATCCTGGCTAGAATTTCCATCAATAGATGATGAGCAAGAAAGTAAACATAAGCTGGTCACGATACACGATGCCCTTGCCCATGTGGTGACAATGTTCAGATAAAGGCAATTCATAAAAGATTAAAGAACTGACTTTTCAAGTACTTTTAACATATTTGGCTAGATGAATGAGTAATTGAGTGTCATCATATGGTTAAGCCTTTCAAACCATACATTAATTGAGATATCCTAAATGTTGACTGAATCCTCAAAAATATGGAAACCAAATGTGAACCTCACTGCTGTGATCTAATTACATCCTCCTTCTCAGATGGTTTCCTTAATAACTTTAATGTTATTGATGCATTCCTCATATGCTGCAATACTTACATGTGTAGGTCGAGTGTCTCAGTGCATTATTTTGGTGGTGGCTTTATTTTATCTGGTTCCTTTGAGAGCTTTCTCCCCCCTTTGGAGAGCCTGTTAAAGCAGGAAAGGAGAGAAATGCAGTGTGCTTTTATTATTCATGCACCACCAGAGCCATAAAACAGGCTGCAAAGGTTTTGAATGTCCTGCCTGGCGCAGCAGGCACCCTGGCGAAATATTGTAGAGCATCACCCCTCCTCAGACATGGTAGAAAAGCACAGGCAATGTACATTAGTAGACTTTAAAATCTGTAAGCAAATTGCATATTTGTGTCAAAAATGTGAAAGCAGTTATTGATTAAATGGCATTAGAGTGCCCTTGGCTTTAAAAGACATTCAAAATAGGAGGCAATGCTCAAGATCAATAATAGATTTTATACTTGTGACCTGGAAAAGTAGCAGTACCACATAATTTAAAATCAAATTGTTCCTTGTGGTTCTTGCTCACATATTAAGATTTTCTTTTGTGTCCTCTACACATCTGCTAAAGCATCTGTGACCAGCTTCCCTTCTGCCAAAAGATGGCAGGAATCTTAGGATTTTTTTGAATATGGCATTATTTGTCCCATCATGCACAGCTTTGATTGGGCCAAATTTTTCCTACCAGCAGAAAGTAAATGAAACAATAAGTATTTTGTCACAAGTCAATGCAGAATGTGAAGTTCTGCTAGTTTAGTTACCTAAATTCTGATTTATGTAAAGTAAGGCTGATACATTTCTCTTTTTCTAAAAGCTGTTTGTGCACAAAGAGTGTGTATAACTTCTTTGGGTGACCTACAGCAGAGGAGGACCTGTTGGTTGCAGCTGCAGTGTCTGATTCCTGAGTTTTATTTTCCATTGCCCAGAGCACAGAATGCTTTTTCCCACAGTTGGAGGTGTGGGTATTTGCTGGGTTTCTCACTCAGTCCAGTGAAACTACCCATTTTTATCATTGCTTTGTTTACAAGTGTACAGAGTACAAAGGCTTTTCCTTTAATTTTATCTCAGGGTAAAATAGCTAATGTGTTTTGACATGCTATCTAAATGACACTCAAACTAGTATATGGACTAACTCATCCATAAGTCATTTCTTTTATACACATGTACTGCTGTGTCCAAGAAAAAGAGTTATATTGGCTGCAAGAGTTTGAATAATAATGGTCATTAATATGTCGAATTGAGGGTCACCACATTCATCCCACATATCAAATCCCCTTTCAATGAGATCAGTTCCATCAGCTGTCAGATTCCATTAAATATATCCCCCAGACCTACTGACCAGCTGACAGTAGAGAAACTCAAAACCATACACCCACTATTAGCATTATAAAATGTGAAATCAGCTGGAAGGAATGATAGCAGAACTGAAAACAAAATAGATGAAAATCTATAATGCCCTTGTGTCTTCCTAAACAGAAACCCCTAAGAGTTAAAATGCCCCCATAAAACATGGAGGTAAAAACAAAGGTTGTCACATTGTTTTCTTCATAACCTATAATGATTCTTTTACCTTTTGTTAATGCAAGATTTGCATAAATGTTTCATGAGGTTAATACAATGCATAAACTGAGCAGTTTATTAAGCAACATCTGTGCTGTTTTCTCAGATAATGCAGTGTTGTTTCCAAGTCACTGAAATATAACCTATCATAAGGTTTTGGTTGTTAAAATACTTGTTTTGCAAGGCCTGTGATCACATCTGACATTTTTAGCAGATGCCACAGTAATACAAAAGAATTCCTTAGTACCACAATATGTGTTAGCAAAGCACCCTGTAAGAAGTGGATAATATTCCACTGAGCTGCTATAGTTCAGTGCAGTGCATAAGACACGAGAACATCTCCTGTGTCATCTTTCAGATAAAAATACCCCATTTCAAAACCAGCACAACTGCCCATGAGACTTTTATCAATGAGACCTTATCATCCTTGACAGTTTTTGACTTTGCCATAGAATCACTTTCTAGTTTTTTAAAAAATTAAGAGTGGGAAAAACTTTGCACGGCCACAATTTTATCTTGATATTGGTGCCATATGGGAGTCTTTTGGTGGAGAAAAAAAAGTTATGAGACCAATAATTTTTAATGAAACTTGGCTTAGCTCTTTAAACAGGTCATGCAGATAAAAAGTGGGCACATGAATTCTGTAGCCATATTCTCCTGTTTTTCTGGCAAGGCTTGGAGAAATGTAGTTTCAATTAAATCAGGGCGTAATGGAGATATGTTTTATATTATTGATCCTGTAAGAAATAATTTGAGCATTTTATTTATTTATTTTCTTTTTTTTTTTTTTTTGCCATGTGTTTAACTTACTCTTCACCATGAAGTATGGTAATTTTGGTCTTTGAAATTTGCATTTTTATCCACCTTCCCTCACAATCCCTGTTTTTTTTGGTTGTTAATTAGAAATAATATAATGTTTTCCATGTAAGACATCCTCAAACTGTGAGGATGCAGGCCCTAATAATGTAAGGATGTTTTATATTGGCTTAAAGGTTTTTTGATTACCACTGAGGTAGGAAAGTATTTTTTTTGGAAACTTTTAATGATATGTTTGCAGCATTTACTTTGCCCTATATAAACTTGTACATTGGCATTTATGCTTCTGTGTCCAGGCAAAACATCCACTGGCCAGGGAGGGAGTGTCTGTGAGAGCAATTGTGTTGATCCAGGACCCCAGCTAAATTCCAGGTTGGGTAACAGGGGTCCAGAACCTGAATGGCTTCTTGTGTTTCATTTCAGCAGATATGTTTATTTTCTGATCTGCCTTGGACAGTGTTGGTTTGCTTTTAACAGTTGCCAGATCCTGCAACATGGAAGGGAGAAAGTTTCCCTGGTACTGAAGGGCACTTGCCTCAGTAGGAAAATGTACCAAGGTGCATAAAATCCTTTCATGCCAAACCTAAATTGTGCAATTTTATATGGCAAAACTCCTTCTGAAGACTTTGGCTCAGTAGCAGAAAGGAAAATGCTGAATCCAAATGAAACAAGGGAAATTTAGGTAGCAATAATGGCACAATTATCTCATTAGGATTTGTCTGGACTACGATTGTTAACACACAGTTAGTTTCAGTGTGAACTTAGGATGCACAAGGAATGCAAGATCAGACCCTATATAATGAAGGGATCATTTACACACATTATCCCCACAATGAAATGCTGTCACCCCTTGGTGGAAAACACAGCTGCTTTTTAAAAACTGCTTTACTGTAATAAGTGTGCAACTAGAGCTGGTTGAAAAACATGAAAATTATTTTGTGAACCATTTTAAACTTTCATAGTTGTCTCCATTTTGCAGATTCACAATAGAATATTTATTTCTCCCCCAGATTTTAAAATATTCTGTTCATAATGGTAGATTATTTTGAATTTTAAAAGATTATTTTTTCCCAAAAGCATGTTTCAGTAAACTAAAAAGATTGATTTGAAAATTACTTTGAACTCTGCAGGATATTGTTATTAAACATAAAATGTGTTTCTAGCATATAATTTTAGAAAAAATAATTTGAAACGGAAAATAATGGCCAGAACTTCAGATAAAAGTGTTGTTTTAATTGTGTGTTTGATCTTCAGAAGTCGTTAGGGCTTTCTCATATCAGAGGACCCAACAGCCATTAGTATTGATGTAACATGTAGAAGTCAAAGGCACCAGCAGTCCCCTGATGATTTAAACATAAAATCCCTCCTAGCCTGGATATAGGACTCAGAAAGCAGACTTACAGAGGAACACCAAGAAAATAATGTCACCAGTATTTGTCATCCAGATGAAAAATTGTTTCTCTGACATGCAGAGATCCTTACTTTTCCCATTCCTTTAGAAAGCAGAATATCTCACTTTTGTTTTTCAGTTAAAATATAAGCAATGTATTAAGGGCGGTTTACTCGAAACAAAAAATATATGAACATTAGAAGTTTCACATGTAGAAGAGATGTGATTTTCCAGCCTTCCTGAGAGCAATTTTTCTGATTTTTTATCCTAATTTTTATTCTCTCTGTCAATAAATGCTGCGCCTTAGCTGTGGTACCCAATCAGGTGATCTTTGCCACTGGTCAGTACAACTCTAGTGTTGACATGGTTCTACCACTGGGGTCACCACTTACACTTGGTACATCTCCTTTGCCACGAGTCTGTCCCTCCTGGCACAAGGGACGTGTTTGGTTGGCATCAAGTATTTGGACATCATTCTCAGCTTTGCTGGGTCTCTGTGTTCCTTACAGTGACTCAGTTACTCAGGCCAGTGGGACAAATCTATTGATTTCATGTTCTTCTTACATGTTCTAGCTAATTGGCAAACAGGATTTTAATTTTGGCTAAATTGCGTTAGACCTAATGAAAGGTGTCTACAAATTCACCACAGCAGAGGAAAGGTGATCCTTATCTGTCCCTCTGTTGGGACTTCTGCCACATCTTCCTGCTACTTCTTTGAAATAATTTGATTCATCAACCTGGCAAAAGTAGTTCCCACCCAGAGAAGGTTATGTTTTCCTGAGATCTCACAAGTTGTATTGACTCAGTAAAGTCAGATGAGTGACAATAAGGGAAGGCATGGAGGGACAGGACTTACCCTCAGAAGCAGCAGAGAAATTAGCTCAACTCAGTGTGAAGCTGTTTCTTAAACTCTTTGGGATTATTTGGCTGAGGTTGCTGTAGAAGCTACAATTTTTGCATTCTTATTGGCATCAGACTTTGGCTCTTGGGGGGTTTTGTTTCTTTATCTGGGGCAATACACCTCCACAGAGTGAGTCCTTCTCTTAACACACTTAGCATTTGAATGTGTCTGCATCATGTTCCAATAGATTCATTGCTTCTTGTGGGGTTTGTTTTCTGCGAGTTGATCGACTTGATCAGATAAATTCCAGTGCTGGAAGAAGCAAAGGGATAGCAATGCATGACCAGGAGAAGGGATGAGGTTGGAGTGACTGGGACTTCGGCAGTATTTTTTTAGATAAACTGCAGGCAGTTCTATGTGAGTCAAGTTTGTTGTGCATTACTTCCTGAAATAGCAAGCTATGGCATCATAGACTCAATCAGAATCAACTGAGTTATAGAGTTTGGTGCTTATTTATTTATTTTATTTGAAGATTGAAGACAATCAAAGGAATGGCAAAGATTTTACACACCTCAGAAAAATATCATGATGTAGATATTTTGGGGTGTCTTTGTTTTTAGTTTCAAATGTTTGATGAAAAAATGGAACTTCATATTAGACATTTCAAACAGCATATGAAGAAGTCCTAAGGCCTGGCCTAGCCCTGCACAGACTAAAATGAATACGAGCTTTGACTTGGATTTCACTCAGAGTATGGTTAACATGTTAGCAGCCCTAACATGGCTCCCTGGCAGAGACTGGACCCTGAAAACAATTTGGATTTATGGAGAGATGGCTCTACATTACACAGAGTCCTGTTTATAAAACAAACTGAAGGCTTTTTACAAAAGTGGAAACCTTTTGAGATAATTCCTCATTAACATTGCCTAATTGCAGCTCTTTGATCTTTAATTCCCTTGGCCCTCTCACCTCCTCTCCTCACTCTGTTAATGGATGCTCTGGCCCCCGTTTTCCAAGGCAGGATGAGCCTGTTTCAAACACTCAGAGCTGGCTGTTAGCAGCCATCTGTGGCACACAGGACTCTCTTGAAGTCACTGCATTTTCAGATTGATTTTGGTGGGCTTCAGGCCATGCTTTCTGTAGCAGACTTTGCTGCAGCCCTTTTTGAGGATGGGTACAGCAGTAACCAACACACTAATGGACACATTCAGTCATATACATGAAAGTGTCCCTGGGTTTTTGTTTCATTGATTAATCAACGCCAGTGTCACATTATTTATGGTTTCATTTTAGATGTGTTTCTAAAGCAGAAAGTATTTGCATTCTGGCAGTTCCATAGAAACAGGAACAAAACAAGAAATACTCTAGCATTTATGTATGACAAGTAAAAAATATTATTTTTGGTGCATTTTCTTAAGCTATAGAGAATCACTTACAAGACACATCCAAGCATTCCAGAAATAAATCCTATGATGACAGGTGACCCCAAAGAAAGATTTATAGCCCCATACAACCATGGTTTACACTTCTAAACTTTGTATTCTGATCTTTCTCTCTATGGAAAACGGGACTGAAAAATTGAAGTAGTTCTTAATGCAACTTCTGCGTAAACTTGGGCCGAGGTGTAGCCAAAATGGATGGGAAGGTTTCCAATAGATGTGCTTGGTTTGACTCTGTCTCAGCTGGAACATCACCTTACTGAAACAGGGTGATTTCCTGAAAGAGTCCTCGTAAAAATAATTATTTTTACTTGTATTAATTCTTTTACTTGTATTCCCTGTCCATTTTGGCTCATCCCAATCTTAAATCTGTTCAACATTCCAGAGGAAACCTTCTAATGCAGCATGAGGAAACACTTCAATTTGCATCGAGGGTCACATGCCGATTAGAGGAAATAATGTGACCTGCCTACTTATCATTTACAAACAGTTCAGCTAAACCACATTTCTGGATTTTAAAGGAAATTCTGCAATATAATAATTGTATCTATTCATGCTATTTGTAATTTCCAAATGGTAAATCATCATCTGTAAGAAATGCTCTCAATCAAGGGAGAAAAAGACATATAATTATGTCATTTATAATGAATTCTAAAGGAAACAAAGACTTTAAGAGGAAAAAACTCTGGAGAAAACCAAGGAAGAAAATCCACACAATAATACCAGTTGCTCCTAGGAAGATGCATAGCTGATGAAAAATTTGCATTTATTATATGAAACTCAACATCAAACACTTCAGGGAGGGAACTGTCAAAACTCTGGAGTCTAGGCAAGCAAGACCTGACTTTTATTAGATAAATTACATACTCTTCTTCTTTTGTAAGCATCAATAAAATCAACTTTTTGACAAATAGCTATCTCCTGGGTGCGAGTTCTGAGGATTGCTGCTAATCTTCATCTTTTGAAGCATCCCAAGGATTAAAGGCATATGTCAATAACAGCGGCCCATGACCCTTGTGTGGAAGGTACCAGTGTCTCTCTGCAGCAGCTCAGTCTGTGATGTGGGATGATATGTACAAATGCTGAGAAACCATGGAAGAACCCTTGCTGTGCAGAAATCTGTAGACTCAGGAAAGATGCTTTCATACTCTAGGGCTCTTGAATGGCACACATTGTCTGGCAGAATTGGGCTTAATCCTTTTACTTTTAATGACAACTTTAACAAATAGCATAGATTGAAAAAACGTATATCCTTGAAATAAAGTAAGTAGGAAGAGAAAAACAAAATAAAATATCCAGTTTTCTACTGACATTTCTGTCTGCTGCCTAGATTTACTGCAGACAGAATTAATTTTAGTGCAAACAGCTTCTGTGCAAGCACTAATTGGTCTTTATTCTCATTTTGTAGATATTTATTGGGCCAGAATCTTCTGTTATGCTAGTATAAATCAATAACACAGTTGCAGACAATGTGGTTACATCATCATCAACCTGGTAAGGGAATAGCTTACTGGATAAGTGAGATGATAATAATAATAACAGCAGTAGCAGAAATGAAGGAGTGGAAACTCAGGGGTTAGGTTTTCTGTCAGCTGTGGATGTTAAATACCTCACTTTCTCCTGCCATGGTATGCAGGGTATGATCAGGGCAGAAAGTCAAAAATCCCTCTGAGGTTGTCTGATGGACCTGTATATTTGTATATGATAGCGAAATTAAGTCCTAAAATCTCACCTTGTACTCCTGCTGCTGGCATTGATTTCAAAGGCACACATAGCTTGGATAAAGAGCAAAGATGTAACTGCCTTCTCTGTAGTCCCTGGGACATCCAGAAGAAGCTGCTCAAAGTAGTAAAAACAAATTTGAGATTTGCTGTCCCTGAGAAAGGGGATTGAGTCATTCCTGTAGAGGAAAAAGAGAGAGTGAAGAAAGGGACACAACTGAGGCTGCAAACTGTGGAGATGGTGACTGTGGATTTGAGATCTGTTGCTGAATAGGGATCCCCAGATGTCTGCAGCCTCCTGGCAGACCCTGCACCTGCTGTAGCAGTATGAGTACCACACCTGTAGGTTCTGTAGGGTTCAGGCACAGACAAAGGCCATTGCCCTCGGGCATTGTACTGCCCCCTGTGAGCTGCTGCTTTGGCAGTGGCCTCATCTGGTGTTGCCTATGGCCAAATACTACTCATGGAGTTAGGATTCTTCTCTGTATTTGTGGTAGCAAAGCATTATAAAATCTGTCTGGGAATAATTTAAAAGGATGTGAAGTGAATTTTGGGATCCTCAGACTAACACAACTCAAGAACTTGTATTCTTAGTATTCTTGTCCTGACATTGCATGTACTTCTCTCTCATTCTGGTTTCACCCACTTACACTGGTTTGGTGTAAGTGCAGTTGTCCTTTCCTGGTAATTCAACACATTCAAAATGAAAGTTCATAAAAGTGAAGAATAAGGAAAAAACACCCAAACAAAAAGCAGACAAAGAGTAACCTACCTGGGTTGAACCTATGTGCATCCAGTGTCTTTCTTACCAGTGAATGGAAGTTCTTCAGGCCACCATACAAGTCTGAGTGAGAGGAAAATGCTGTTATTACCAGTGCTGGGGCTGCTGTTTTCCTGATGTCATTATAGTTCTGCCTATCAAGATAATTCATACTGAGAAATAGAATATTATCAGTGTTGGTCGGTGTCCTGAGAAAACAATTCAGATTGTCAAAGAAAGTCTGGTCCCTCCTCATATCCCACAGCACATAATTAAAAAATGAAGCAGACATCCCATAAGGAAAGTAAGTAGAATGAATTGAAGCAGGCAGCTGTTCAGGTGACTGCCTGTACTCTCAATCTTATCATAACTCTCATTCCTGCAGAATTACTGAGATCTGCTTTGCACAACACTTACAATTATTAGATATATGAGAGTTAGTGAATATTTTTTTCCACTGCTGAATATCGTTAAAAGCAATTAATAGATATTAAACAGAAGCATAAGGTCCTTATTCTGTGTAAGGAGATAGAAGGGGAGGAAGCTTATGCAGCTGTGTCTGGCAGAGGGCAGACTGTAAGAGAGAGTTTCACTGAGTGGGGAGAAAACAGATGAATAAGGTGTAACCTGGATCAGAGACCGAGGAATTTTTAAATATATGCAAGAAGTGAAGTGAAGCCTGTGCATCTGGAACTTCACAAATATCTTTCTGCCCTCAAAGTTACACAGTTTCTGCTTTGTGGAATAGTTTGATTGCTTTTCTCTCCTTTTCACAGATGCCATGGTTACCTCTCCTCTGATAGCTGACAGGTTATTGACTGCTTTAGGAAGTGATTTCTCTAATTTTGAAGTTTTAAGAACAGAGGTTTTGCTGTCCAAGGGCACCATATGTGCTGTACAGGTGGAACACAGTGTGCTCTGGCTGTTGTCTTGGCACTTGTTGTAGTGGAAGAGAAAGTCAGTTCAAGGCTGCAAGCAAAAGCAGCAGAGGTCTATCCAGCTGCCTGAGAAATGTCTTTTCCTTTGGGAGAAGAATTTTTCCATTAGAACTAAGTGGAATTGTAGAATTAGTGAAGCAAAAAGCAGAACTTCACAGAAAATTGAATGATTATTCCTTCAGAAAAAAAATGTTTTCAGAATTTTCTTGAAACACTGTTGCCCATCATAGTGAAGGGCATGAATGTCATTAAAAATAAATGGTGAATCATAATTCAGTGGCAAGTGCTCACAGGCATTTTCTCATACTATTTCACCTGCCATTAAAAAGATTCTAAGGTGATTTTCTGTAGTTGTGAGTGGAGCCATGAATATCTGAGCAGTTTGGTTCCAATTGTCCAATAGTACCTGAGAGTCATGAATGTGGAAGGTCAGTGATATGGAATTAAATGAGTGTGCCACAGACAGAGTCAGTGCCTCTGTTAAAGAGAGCACAATCAGGGGGGATGTAGAATTTTTTGTAAGAGACCTGCCAGAGGACAGCTTCTTCCCTTCCTGTGGAATAACAATGGTGGACTTCCCCAAAGCTTCTGCCTGCCTGAAAATACAGCCTTAAAAAGCTTTGGGCCAAATATACACAACTGTGTGTGGGTTTGTCACTGTTGAACCCTCTGCAGCATATGCCAAGTGTCAGGGAGCTTTTAACTTATGGAGCCCATTACAGGCACAAACTCCACAAAACAACACCAAAGACTATCAGAGAACACTTGCCAGCTTACTCTAACACTTACAGAGTGGTTGTGGGATTTAGGGTTTATAGGGTGTGGCCTCCTTATTGCTCCTTCTTGGTCACCATCGCCGACTGCTCGCGGCGAGCGCGGGGAAGGATCTGACCCATACAGGCAGAGAGAAGGAGGCTCTCCTTCACAAAGAGCTTCAGAACTTATCTCTTTGCTCACTCTTCCCAATTTCCATCCTTTCCAGTAATCTAAGACTTGTAATGACAAATATTATTGAGAGAAAGTTTGATTTGCCAAACAATTTTTACTACTTTTTTTGGTCTGTACTGTTCGTGTAAATGAAAACAGTTGTACCTTCTATAGTTGTTAACTTGCCAAGAATTTGGTATTGCTGATTTTAGCAATCCTGCCAAAACCTTTTCTTTGCTGAATTTCTTCCATTTTTGTATTGTGCATTAGCATTTCGGCATTCAAGGATTAACAGAATTTACTTCTCTGTAGCTCAAGGCACAGTATTAACTTTGTTTTGTATATATTGCTGAGGCATTTTTCGCATTAGGTTGGGTTTGATATTGGGAATGTTTTTGATAATTGAGTTAGTTCTAGAGTACAATAAGGATTTTTTTTTTTCTCTCTCTGTTCCAGGCCTGCATTATTTTTGCTTTAGCTTATCTCATTTTGCACATTCTCTCACTGAACTGTGTTCCAGTGGTTTTTAAAACACATGATTTTTTTGTCAGGAATGATCTGGCCTGTCTTCTTATAACATGATATAGTAGCATTTATTGTCATAGGTATGACAACTTAGGAAGATTGAAGTCTGACAAACAATAGGGCCAATAAAACCTTTAAGAACAAGCTGAGACCTGGTGTAAGTCAACAAATATTGACTAAATTCTGATGAAATCATGCTTGATCAGTCTGTACTTGAATTTAGCTGTTATTGCTTTCTAAAATATATATTATAGCTTTCTTAATAATGTTTTGTCAATGGGCAAGGCTTGGAGACTTTGAAAAGACACCTTGCTGGTCTTGAATTGACTATTTCTACCTTCCTATTTCCTGGAATGGAATAGAAAGTCTAGTATTACCAGGTTTTGCCAAAATATTTCTTTTCTTTGCATAATTGTCTTTCAAGAATAAAATTCACTTGATTTTTTCACAGTTTCTTCTGTTTATGAGATTATTCATTTGATGGACTCTTTCTTAAGTGGATATGTGTGTTTGTACTGCAGTCTTCTCCTGAAGTGTGCTGTTACATTTTCATAAATGACAAAAGTCCTATAATGAGTAAATACCTTTCTAGATGCCAGTGTCTGAGACTATTTTGTAAAGAAAAGTAAGAAATATAATAAGAAGTTAAAGTTCTAGGATTTTTTTTTTCGGACTGCTTTTTTTTTGGAGGGGGTTTTGGGGTTTATTTCAGATGCTAAACTCTTTTCCAAGGCTAGGATATGTTCTGTGTATGAGGACCTGTTTCAACATTTATCACAGGCAAACCACTGTGCTATTCCAAACATGATATATTTCACTTTAGTACTGCTGACTTCAGCTTACTAATTGCCTGACAGCATTTTCTTTGTTAAGCTTTAACTGTGATCATCACACTTTTGTTGTACTGACAGTAGAAATATTCAGTAACAGACGACCTAAATACATCATAAGCACAACTGTACTAATCTTTCATAATGGGTGTGCTTTTGGAATTATATGGAACACGTGCATATAATCATTGTCAGGAGCTACATGCATTCAAGTCTCCAAAAGCATCAACTGAAAGCATTATCTGACAAAGCATTCTGATGCTCAATGCACATGACTTACAAAAAAAAAAAACCCAAAACACAAAAACCAAAACAGCAAACAAAACAAAAAAAACCCAACAAACAAAAAAAACTCAAAACAAACAAATTAAAACCCAGACCCATAAAGATGTAGTTTTTATTTTATAACCAATTGAAGCTGCTTATTATATCAGAATCAGCAGGACAGACCTATCATCACCTGCATATGGTCTGGATCAAACTAGTCAATTCCTTTTGTGATGATATGAGCCCACAGAAATCCGCAGGCCCTCTTTCTGCTGAATTGACTAATGTTTCTTGTTTTTTAGAAAAAAGGCAAACTGCATACATCATGTATGCTTGGAGAGATAGTGTCCCGAGAGATGGAATTTTGCACAGAGAAGAGTTCTGTAGCTTTGGTTGAACAAAGACTGATTTGCTGCTGCTATCACTTTCTAATTGTTTGAAAGGGAAGGTTCAGTTTCCTGGCATATAAGCAAAGGTGTGGGAGCCCAAAGGCCTGTGCTACGTGTCTGCTTCCACACCAGCTTATTTGAACTCACTTTGCAAGTTTTGTTCCTTCATGTTCTGTACTCAGCTAATAAAATTTCATTTGTGAGGGCTGCTATGGGCTTCTATACATCAGTGAGGAAACCTACATGATGAATCATGATGCAGTACAGAAATTTTGTAGTCCCTTCGCAGCTGTAGCAGCCCAGAGCAGTGCAGACTCTGGTCCATGCTCCCTCGGCTGCTCAGCAAACTCCTCTGAACCAGGGAAGGGCATCTCTGTGACTCCCTGCACTCAGCAGGGACGCTTGAGTCCTTCACCAAAGGGCCTGAATTTGTCAGAAGGTGATCTAAAAATTTCAACTATTTTTAATATGCATTAATTTCTCTTCCTGAGAGAAATATTGTGCTAGCAGTCTTTCAAGTCTGAAGCTGAATTACATAAGCAATGCTGATTACAAGTCAGGCCGTTAAAATGCTCTGGCATTTGTCGTGTCCAGGCACACAGACAGGGATTTTCAAAAGCACCAGCGTGGTTTAGGATTTAGTCAGTTTGGAATATCTCATTCTGTTAGCTTAGTGTGTCATCCTTGTCTATTCCTAATGATCTCTTGTATGATGTTTAACGAACTCAGAAATAGATATATGCCATGGAAGATCTGCCATCTCTCTCTGTTTACTAAATATTTCCAAAAGGAGCACCTCTGTGCTCACAGACCTACCCTGTATATATCAGAATTAAAGTGCTTTGGAAAAGATACTCTTTTCCAAGGTACATGAGGAGGAGCTGTTCATGAACACCTCCTGCCTTTGCTTTTTGGGTTTTTTTTAGCTGTAGTTTAGTGCCAATGGAATGGATAGAAATAGTAACTCAATTCTATGGTGACAATTCATCAAGAATCTTTATTTTTATAAGGCCCCAACAACATTTTATGTATAAGATTCAGCGTGGTGTGTGATAAAAATGTCTAATGTCAGCCAGTGACTTTCGTCTAAATGAGTACTGAAGGAACAAAGGAAGAATAAGAAGGTTCATTAAATGCAACTCACATTCAAAACTGAGCAGACTGAAATTAAAAAAAAAAGGGTGAATTTGCAGTGAGGTTCATAGTTTTGCATATATTGCATCACAATATTGGGACAACCTTTAAAGTGAAGATTTTTGGAACCATTATAAAAAGTGAGAATTACTTGTGCATTATAATGGACACAAAACAAGCAATGATCCCTAGTAAGAGCTACCTGTTTTCTGAAAAAATTTAGATACAGTTTTACACTGCTGAATTCCCTGTATGCATCTTATTTGCAGCCAGATTATTAAATTAACTGATCAATGATATTTCTTTTTCTAAATATTTATGCATTAAGCACTCTAGTTGTGGAGATGTGTACATATGTCAAGCTGTAGCCTTCCTTGAGAATAACTCTTTTCAGGTCCAAGTGGGTACACTCCAAATCAGTTATATTCTGAAATAAAGTAAGTATAGATTTGAAAGATCACAATATTCCAGGCTGATTTGACAGAACAATCAGAGATTGCTTAGGTTGAGATTTTTAAATTTCTGTTATATTTCTAGTTGATTATTAATATTTTGTTGTATTTAATATTAAAAAAAATAATATAAATTTATTTCTAACTGCAAGAAGAACTAGGAATTATTACCTTTGTAAGTAGTATCATGGACTTTAATTATTCTGTTTATGAGCAGAAAAGATGCAGGTATCAATGCAAAATTAATACCAGATTCATTGAGAAGAGTCTCCAAAATTACATTAGTGCTGGGGAAAAGAGTAGTAATTTACCTTTGAAAAGTTTGTTATCAAGTGATGTTTCAGACTCTGCTCATTTAAACAGTGGTATATATTTTTACTGTTTATAGTTTACAGTTAATACTTTTCTTAGTTGATATTCAAAGGAAAATCTTCTTGTCTTTTTCATATGCCCTTGTCTTTTTATAAGAAAATGAATAATGAATTAATTTTAAAAATAGGAGCAGTAAAATTTTAAAGTTTACAGCAAAGCGACTTCACAGAAATGGAAATTTGCAGTGATTTTTGTGCAGTACATCATTATGGCATTGGCTCTCTTGCCAAGCTTACAGAGCATATTTCAGTCTGTGTGACTTTGAAGTATGTGTTCTCTTAAGCCTTAACAATGTCAAGCTTCATAACACAAGAGCTAGTTTGCTTACTTCCTACTTTAAATTGCTCGTAATTTGAGACATGCAAACATTTCCACTTTATAAAGCAAGGCTACTAAACATATTATTGCTCCAACCTGCAAGTTTTATAGCCTCTGTATATTTAGAAAGCTGTGCTTTATTAAAATAAACTGTAAAGAGGCTTAACTCATTATGGAATCTGCAAGTGTCTAAAATGAAATATCTTCCATTTATTATAGGGATTTAGGAAAGTTTGTAGAAAGACTATAATACTGTTGTTGTAGAAACAGGATGTTAACTATTCTTTTAGGTCTCTGAGGCTTGTAGCTGGAAGTACAATTTATCATGGGATAGGTCTGTCTACAGTTAGCCTGGAAAAATCACAGTTTTGCTTTGTGCAGCCTTCAAAGCTTGAAAATGGGTCATCACTCTGAGTTCGAGCAGAAATCCTTTCAAATACTTCAACTAAGTAGGTTTATGTAGCATCGCTTAATTTTAGATTTAAATAGAGTACTCACTTTTCCTTTTCGTAATTTTGTCTCCCTGATGAATCCATCCTGGAAGCCATAAATGCAATGTGGAACTCTTGACTCCACAAAATTTTGCAACTTTTTCAAACACATATTTGGATGAAAATGCAAGGAAATTCTAGTTCAGTCTTTATTCAGGGAAATGGTACTTTAACTGTTGACTTTTTGGAATTCATATTTTGTTATAATTAATTATTTTATTGACTTTTGGGCTCAGGATCACTACTGGTTAGAGATAATAGTTCCAAAGGGGAAAAATGCTTTTTGTTTTCAGAAGGCTAATTCACAGTCTGTATGTTGTCTCCTTAGATGTTGGCTTTTACCATCTGAATGTGTAAGGTACTCTTTATGTCAATCACATTTGTCAGGGCTGTTCCTATGCTGAACAAAAACTATCATTGCTGAATTTTGGTAGCTCTTGTTCTTGTAGGAGCATCTCAGAGCAATTCTTTCTTTGACTTCCCAATAGGAAGCTTGACTTGTCCAACCAGAAAATTTCCAACAGGAAAAAAAAAAAATAGAGCTCAGGTCTTAATGGTTTCCCAAGTCCTTAGAATTATTGAGTCTAATAGGAGCAGGACTGAAAGGCCCTACAGAGAGTTTTCCCAGCAGAGGTGTCTTCCCTCCTTGGCCTTCCATTACAGCTGGTTGGTGCCACAGGAGCAAGAGCACCCGTGGGATTCTGAGGCTGGGAAGGGACTGTGCATAGATGCATTATTTTGTTTAGACAGACATATTTTTTGTTCTAGCCAGAGTAAAAAAAGTGTCTGGCTTTTAGAATTGCTGCAAAAGGCCTGGTTGTTTCAAATACTGTATGTCCTAGCAGATACAAGCAGTGAATCCAGCGTGCTGACACCGTGGAAGCTCTGGAAAAGGAGTGGGGTTAAAAGAGACCTGCTTTGCTCCCATCTGTCTATGGCAGCTGGACTTCCCCACCCTGCCTGTAGGAGATGGAGAGTCTGTTGCAAGAAAGTCTTTGACCAGATCCAAAGCTGCTGCACACTCATACAAAAGAAGGTTTAAATCTATGTGGGTGGTGTGTAAAGGAACATGAGCAGCAGCCTGGAAATAAAACAAGGCCTAAACAAAGGGAAGAAACTTTATCTTAAATGAGTTTGCATAAGGGTGACAACTTTAGAGACTGGAAGGCTGTGGAAAGTTCTTCCTTTGCTACTTGCTACAAGATCAGATCCGTGTGAGAAAAAGGGAAAGCGTTAGATATGTTGCAATGGAGTACATGAAATACGTAGCTGATACTTAATTTTGATTCTACTAGCCCTTTAATTACATAGTTCATGTAAATTGGCCAGAAAGGCCAATCACCTACCAAGAAAGTTGTATAAAATATATCCCCAAAAATATTTGAAGTAGTGTTTACTACTGTGAAATACAGACTTCCGTGAGTTTATTAGCAGGGTTTTTTTTGTTGTTGTTGTTAAAATGGATATTTCCTATTTCTTTACAACCTCTTTCCTTATGAATGTTGAACAAACCTCAGTAAATTAATTATCCTGAAGATAAGAAAGCTGCAGGTGTCAGCCAGTTTCTAGTAGGCATAAAAAACATTCATCTGTCCCACTACCAGTATTGACTTCATGATAGTTACAGGTATGTTTTAAACCACTCTTAACCGCCACTTTTAAGGCAGTTTTAGAAGGAAACTGCATCTCCACAACTGTATATCCAATAGCTTTTTCATGACTAAGAGCTGGAAAGAAGAAACTTCTTCGTATTCTCTCAGATTAAGGAAAGTTTTGAGCATGTGGTCATTAACCTATTGTATAAAAATTGAGATATCTCCCTCTTTGATCACACCTTTCTCCTGCAGATATACATTGGACAAGTTCTGATAACCCCTGCCAGACTGCTGTGCTTTCGAAGCCTTGGTTCTCAGGGAGCATAAGACAACTGCCTTCTTGTTGATCATGTCATTTTTAGCTGCTCAGTAACCTCAAGGTACTTCCTTCTGCTGGTGAGAAGGCTGTTTCATCAAGTGTAAAACAGACTAGTAAGCACTCAGTAAACATTATTAAGGGACTTGTAAGCAATTATAGACTTCTAGCAACTGTGGGGCTGAAGAATTCCTTTACTGGCTGTAGAAGCCCAAAGAAGTCCTCTTAATCTCATTTTAGATGTTGAAGTTCTTTTGCAGATTTGAACATTAGCTTCCCAAGTATATGGAACTTGGCTGCTTAAAAAGAATCATCTGTAGATTATATTTTGTGTATCCTTGAAAATATCCCAGTCAGTCACCCACCAGAATGATTTTTAAAGCAGCACTTTCTTATGCTTTGAAGTGGCGATAATGGAGCTACCAGCCATAATTAAGGAGCTATTCCAACTGTAACATACATGCAGTATTTCTTTGTTTTGTACTTGTTGCTCTTTGATGGCTGTTTTAATGAATGGCATATGCTAAGCAGTTAATTCTGTACCACTTTACACCCTTAGTCATAAATCAGCTGAAGTTCTGTCCTGCTTCTTTTCCACCCCCCTTCTCAAACACTTATTACAGTTTCCCCACTATTTTCCTTATAACACACAGTGGGGTGCATAACCTGATTCAAGGGCTAAGTTTTTAAAAAATAATTAAATAAAATAACTTCTGTTATTTAAAGAGGAGCATGTACTTTCAGTGAGTATCTGCCACCTAACCCAGAGGCCAGCAGCAGCACTCTGCAAAGTCTGAATGACACTGGCTCTGAAACAGGGCAGTTTTCACTACCTTTACCCCATGTGTCTCTGTAATTAGGAAGGAATTGATCGTGGCCCTGCAGGGATTGCAATTCCTCATTCTGTCTGGAAAAGACAACCTGGTTAGAGTGCTACTAGTGTAGGAAGTGGTAAAAGCATTCTTGGAGACAGGGAGCACCTAACAGAGTTTATCCTGTGGAGTGAGCAGCTCTGGAAAGTTGTTATAAACTTTCTTTAGAATAAAAAACCTTGGTTCATGGTGCCAAGGGAGTTCGGGTCAATAGAAGACAGAGCAGAGACCACTGCTGCTCTTAGGTGTAAGAACTAACCAGGCTTTTCTGACCCTGCAGCCCACATAGTGTCACCTTCAGATCCTTACCTGTAGCCATCTCCTTTGCCTTTCCTTTTTCTCTCCAGCCACTGGTTAATACAGCACTTATCAGATTAATTGTCCCTCCAATAGCTGTATTGCCAAATTAGGGCAATGTGCATTTCTGATGTGCAAGAAGTGATGTGTTCCTGATGTTTTCTAGTACACCTGAACGTAGTATCCCTGCTTTGGCTGGATGGGTTTGTTTGTTCAGCTCCTTTTGTTTAACCATTAGTTTTCTGTTCATTTGCAAGCCTTTTTCAATTTTCACATATGCTTAAGCTTTTGCAGCTCTGGTCATGAAGGGGTCAGAGAGGTGATTACAAGTTGTAAGATGACCTTACCAGTAACTCTTCAAGCATAAGTAATGTTCTGAAATTGCCTAGAGCAAAAACTGCCAATTCAGAGCTGATTGTAATGAATCAGGTTCTTCTATACAAAATAATGTGATCAATTTCTCATTTCACTGAATAAATAAGCTGGAAGATAGGGAACTGTCTATGACCTGCTGTTAACCTTTTCCCTCATTATTCATATCAAACCTATGACATGCATGTAAGAAATCTCTGGTTCAATTTTAGCTAATTATTTGTTAGAAGTGAGGGCTCTGTGAAGTGTTACTGATTGTACAAGTACCCAGGGACCTTATGACATCTGATGAAAATAACGCCAAAGCAGCCACTCAGGCCTTTATGCTTTTTGTCTGGCTACCATTATAGATAGAAATACTCTATTTCTAGGCAGCAAAACCTCTGTGTCTGTCAGTGCTGCTTCTCTCAGGTACAGGATACTCTTAAAAGTCTTTATAGCTCAATTATTGTCGCAATAAGGGCATCAGAGAAAAAAAATGAGGGGCATGCACTGGAATAAATTCTAAATTTGTGCATATACTTTGTTAATACTTTGCAATTTAGTGTCTTAAGTTCTTTGCAAAAATTATTTTTTTTTTAATTAGAGGCTTTTATTTTATTGGCTGCTGGGATAAAACAAAAAACTTTGCTAACATGTACTGAATACAATTAATTTCACATGATCTTTTTGGTGTAACTTATTGCTATTTTTTAATGGTACGTTGATTTGCAGTGCAGGGTAATGTCTTCTAAAATGCAGAACAAATTTAGAAATATAGGGATTTGTATAGAAATATAGAAATTAGTAGCTCAGACACTGTGCTCCCCATAGGCACAGGGTTTTCAGAACTGGCACTGATTCACCAACCAGCCTACAGGAATTCTGCACCATAATCCATGCAAAGGTTATAATTTTTCATCACAATATTCCTAAGAAATTCCTGACATCCACCTGGCAGGTGGGAAAGAGAAACCTGGTGAGTTTAAATAGCTTGCTGCAATTTACTTTAGAGACATGTCAGTGCCGGGAACCATCTAACTTTAAAATATAAGAGCATCATCTCCCTACCTCAATGAGTGAACTGCACCTCAGGGGTTGAAAAATGCTCACATTGTGAAATAACTTCCAAGCTGTATTACTTCTGCCCAAAGAAGTTCCTGGAGACTGCATCTTCCCAAGAAGTACATAATAGGGAGGAAAACATCAAGGAGGTGGAGAGTGAGGATAGAAAGTCTGAATAAAAAACCCACAGGACTGATCTTTTTGACTATAGGACCATTGTATAATCAAAAAATACCTTGTTTTTGAAGGATAGAAAAAGAATTTATTCTGAATCAATGTATTAAGATCTCACAGAAAGTTTTCCAGTGCCACACATAAAACATCTCTCCTCACTGATGGAATAGATACCAGGAAAACAGAATTTAAAATTGGTTGATAAAACATGAACTGTTTCATTAATAATTCACAAATTTTTGACTTTCTAGAAACCCAGCTTATATTATAAAATATGATTCTATGTGGTACAATATTTACAAAATTTCCAGTACTTTCCCTTAGCTTGTACTGCAAAATCAGTCCCTCAGGCCAGCAGATGCAAATTTCTGAGGTTTAGGGACTGAGAGTAGTGTTGAACATTGTCCACAGATGCTCTTTGGAGTCTTACACTTGTGAATATGTGAAGGTTTGTTATTAAACACAGCTCCTTATGTTAGCTGTCATGGTATGAGGCAGAACGAAGTGAAAGTGAAGTGAAGCTGGATGCTACTACTGTGTGTATTTTCAAAAGAAACTGGCAACAATGGTATCAGGAAACTTTAGAAGTAACATCACAGATGAGGCCTCTAATGCTTGGCATGACCCTATGTTTGATTGCAACTTTTCTCTAATTTTGCACAGGTAAAAATAACTTCACAAGCTTAGAGGCAGTGGAGGTTCAGGCCAATGAAGTTACAGCCTTGAAGGAATTTTACAGCTCAGTGAAGAAGCCCTCAGTACATGGGTTTATCAAAAAAGTGGTGGCAGACTCCTGGCTGCACCCAGTGCCATCAGGCACAGTTAAAATGAAGTTAGAGAGAAGACAAATGAAGGCTGCTCTCTTTTCAGCTAAGTTGGCCCATGGTCTTCCTTGACCCTGGGGCTGGTGATGGCTGACTGGAATCTCAATGGCTATTTTCTAGTGACAATTTCAGTGTCTGAGCTCATTAATCAATTTCTATTCGGCAGAATCAGTTTGTGGAAAACTTGCAAAGGTTACTTAATCCAGAGGGAACATGTACTGTTAGACAGAAGACTTTTCAGCCACAGCATTAAAACAAAATTTTCCAAATCTCTGTCTTGTGTCACATTTTTCCATGGCCATATCAGTTACTGATAGTGAAGAGCAAATCACCAAAATCATTCATAGTGATGTTAGGAAAACACAGACTCTGCCTTCTTTCCTTTAGAAAAGAAATCTTCCTGCATCATAAAATCCATCACATCTCTTAACCCCATGGCTCCAGCATGAAACAGGAAACAACAGTGCTGAAAGAGTCAAAAATAAAAATGTAAGACAGGCTTTTCTTTAACTCTGTCCAGTAATATCAGTTATCATCCAGTCTAAGAACTGGATTTCAAAGCAATTTATAGAAATCCACAATCTGTTTAAATCCTTGAAACGTTAATCCTTACAAACACCTGGCATAGGACTTGAGTGACTTAAAGGAATTCCCTAGATTTTGTAGCTTTGCACAAGGGTGCACACACACTATAGCAGGACACCCAGGAGGGAAAATAGATATAGCAGTGGCTTGTGGAAATAAGAAATACTTTAGTGTTGAAGAAATTGGCCTAATAGTTTCAATATGAAAGAATAAAATGCTGCTTTATTTATTAAATGTGGTAAAAATATTTTTAAAGCAAACCTTCAAATATTTGGGTTTAATGTCTGTTGCCCATTGTGTGTGAATGGTTATTAGCTGTCCATGGCAATATCCTGGCAAACTACCTCCTCAGTGAGGCACAATGCCAGTGTTTGGTGTGATTCAAAAGCTCAGTACAGTTACTGAAGTCATTTTGTGCTCAATGTTTTGGTTTTCTTTTTTCTTTTAGGGTTTTCATTTTTTTTCTTTTAATTTTAATATTTTCTATTTTATTGTTTCCATGTGTTTTTTCCTGTGCTTGTATGGACCTTCTCTTGCAAGGGATGATGAACTGCTTTGTGATCTCTCTGGAGTGTGGAGTCTGATGGGGTAATTGTACAGTGTCTAAGATAGTATAGCAACTTTGTGCTCTTCTGATTAGACCAAGAAATGAGGTAAAGTGTGTACCACAGCCAGCTTTTGTAATGTGGTTTAAAAAAAAGTACTGTGGACTTTCAGGACTTGAAGGGGGCATGTAAGAAAGATGGAGGCAAACTTTTTAGCAGGTCCTATTGTGATAGAGCAAGGGGTAATGGTCTTAAACGGAAGGAAGATTAGTTTAAATTGGATATAAAGAGGTATTTTTTACAAAGAGAATGATAAAACACTGGCACGTGTTGCCTTGAGATGCTCAATCCCAGGAAACATTTAAGGTGAAGTTAATGGCACTTTGGGTAACCTGATCTTGTTGAAAATGTACCAGTTCATTGCAGAGGGGTTGGCCTTTAAAGGTCGCTTCTAACCTAAACAATTATGTGATTTTAAGACCATCTTGGTCTTTAATATAATTTTCCTTATGGCAAAAAACCCAAAATTATTTTCTTCCTTTACCTGAACTTTTCTTGGATTAATTTTTTCCGGATCCTGATCAGTTTTTCTCTCATGTTGCTACTTGGCAGATCATTTCCCAGAATCACAGAATCACTGAGGTTGGAAGGGACCTCTGGAGATCACCCAGTCCAACCCCTGCCACGGCAGGGCCACCTGGAGCAGGTTACAGAATGTGTCCAGGTGCGTTTGGGATGTCTCCAGAGAGGGAGACTCCCTGCCCTCCCTGGCAGCTGTTCCAGAGCTCTGCCACCCTCAGAGTAAGGAAGTTCTTCCTCATGTTGAGGTGGAATTTGTTGTGCTTAGTTCAAGCCATTGCTCCTCGTCCTGTCACTGGCACCATCCCCTTGGCACCCTCGACATTTGCTCTTAGCAGAGCTGATATGAGAGCTCCTGTCAGAAAAGAGAAAAAACATGGCTGGAGTAAGTCCCAGATTTACCCACTCCACCAGCTGGCCCCTTTGTGCAGGTGGTGCTGACCTGTTTGTCCGAGGGTCGGGACTGAGGTCACTTCCATGGAAGGCTGTGAGTTGCAGAGGTTCACACCTGCCACAGGACATGCCAGGGTCCCTCTGAGTTATTTAGCATGGTATGAAAGTGTGGGGGAGGGAAGGACTTTTCTACACTAAGGATCAGGGTAACCTGTAGGAGGTGCTTAAACTTTGAGATAGCAGCGAGTTTACAGAGAGTTCCAGGCACAGAAATGGAAGTCTGGCCAGAGAAGAATGCTCTTTGGAGCATAATAAACACTTATAGTACATCGTTGTGAGATTTCCATGAACATCATCTTCTGTCAGCTTTTTTTTTTTTTTTTAACAGCTTACTCAGGTAGTTGTTCAGTTATGCATGTTTTTCATGGAAAATAATTCTTTGTTTTGTGAAATTTTCAAGTATATTAATCTTAAAGTCAGGAAGGTACTCCTCTTTATGTCATTTGCATCTGTACATTCAGTTCCTATGACATCCCAATGGATTCCCTAAATATTAATAGCAGTGAGCTGTGGCAGAAGTTGGTATTAGTGTCTAGAAAGATTTATTTTTCATGGCAAAGTTTTACAAGGAAGGTTATTCTGTAACTCTCGCACAGATACGCGTGGATGAGTGGATTGCAAGTGTTACTTCCACAATTGGTTCTGGAGGCATTAGCTAACAGAGTGAGGGTGTCCCTTTCCCACACATGTCAGCAATGATCTCGTTGCAGCAGCATTGCTGGAGATACTGAAATGAGCTGACTTTGGGAGTGTTTCCTGAGTTTAAATTCCTTGACTGTAAAGCAATATCCTAACAGTTATATGCTACTCAGTGACAGAGGGAAAAGGGGAAAAGTGATCGAGAGATGCATAATGATTCTGATTTTTTGCCACTGTCCTGATAAGCTGTAACCACGTTCCATGGCTGTATCTCTGCTGTCTTTTCAGAAAGATCCTGATTGTGATGTTTATGCAGAACTAACAGTTCTGCTTTCTTGCATCTACTTCTTACCCTGTTTTCAGCAAAGCAGTGCTGATACAGAGGGTGGCACAAATAGAACTTTACCTGTCCTATCATTACCATAATTTGGCTGTAAGCATGCAAGCTGTTATTGGGTAATTGATTGGTAATTGTTGAAATTAAAATTCCATCCAAGGTCCCTGTTGGTCAGTGCATGTTTAAAGCAGTCTAATACTCTTCAGTATAGCCAAGAGCAGCTTCCTTCTGCTGGCTGCTGCTTGGGGGAACCAAGGCCTCAGATTCCCTCTGGCTCTCTCCATGCTTGAAAATACAAGTTCCACCACTCCTCTGTGTAACAGACACAAGGCATACCAGAAGCAGACTGGAAATTGGCTTTTAATGATTGATATTGCTTGTGTGAAGCAAGGGTGTTGTGCTGAATATAGAAGTGCTGTAAGAGCATCACCAGCAACACTGAACTACCACAGACATGTCATTGATGTGAGTATTTAAGCTCTGCTTAAGTGAGAGCATAAGTTCTGGCATTCCATTCCCTTGGACGTAGATCCCACCTTCATCAGTGGCAATTCATGTTAAAGAACAGAGGATGAAACAAAGAAACCAGAATAAAACCCATTTCTTTCTGTCAATTTATGTTGACTTCTATAGGTGGGAAAAGTATTATTACTTTGTTTACCCTAAGAATGCTGCTAACTGAGGTGAAGCTGAGCTGGTGCTGTGACAACAGGGCTCATGTGCAAATAGTGTGGGGACTGCTTTGATAGCAACAACATTAAAGGCATGTGCCTGTTGATAGCTATATTAAAGGCATGTGCTCCATCAGACATTTGGGCTCATTGAAGACACAACTGTATTTTAAAAAGTCATTCTCCACTACCTGCAAGTATCTGCAGAGATTCTTGCCTTTGCTTTAGAAGTAGGGTGACCTGCAGAGCATTCTCCTTTAGAATGAGTGTGGGGCATTTGCTGAAAACAGCATCTATTTCATTTTTAGGCAGACCACCCCTCTCTAAATAAAAGTAATTATTTACAAACAGGGTTGTACCACGGGACTGAAGGTCAGACAAGATTTGGGAGAGGTAGCTAAAACCTGGCTTTTCACTATATATCTAGCATAATCGACTCCATTGCATAAAAATTCTGCAAGTGTTTCCATCCCTTGTACAGAGGGATATCCAAATGCTTCATTTCTTTCTCATAGACTATCTTAATATGTAAAGTTTTCCAAAGTTTTCCTATTCAAATCAAAGAACAGGATCTCCTGATTGCATTTCAGTCCTGTGTCTCAGTGCAATCTGGAATGAATAAAAAATGAGAGAAAAATTTGACACACAGTATTGAGATGCCAGGCAAAGCTCTGGAGGGCAGAACAAAAGGGGAGAAAGCCCAAGCATTCCAGCCATGGGAACATCTGTACAAAAGCAGTGCAGCAAAGACGTGCCAGGTGGTGGTGTGGCCCCGAGAGAGTGCTGGTGCTGGACACGTGGGTCTGGAGAGCTCTGCTGTATCCTCACTAGATCACATCCAGCAAGGCTGGTCTGCTCCACCTCTGGTCTTACTGAGGGCTGACCTGCACTGGAGCAGCAGGCTACAAGAAAGTATAAACTTTATTTATACCTCTAAATGTACATGCAAATATAACCTCTGCTTTACATGTAAGATAATAGCATTATTTATAGATCAATGGTTCGTGTTTGAATGCTAGTTTTCTCAAAATGCAAGTTTTGCACGTATGTTCCCTGCCCTTTGGGGCATGTTTAGTATGAACCTCTTTATTTCTACTTGTGTCACTTGTCTTTGATAGAAACACCTCATGTCTGAAATGTATTATTTTAGAGCACAGTTTTTGTTTGAATTCTGAAAGTATCATTTGCCCCTGGTAGTCCTGTGTACAGTAAGTTAAAGTCATACTCCTGACTGTAATCCTGCCTCACTGAGGCAAGGGCCACTGCCCCTGAATATCAGTGTCATATAAAAAGTACACAATTGTCACCTTGATCACTCCATTTACTACAGTGGTTTTTTGGTCTCACTGTGCCCTTTAGTTGGAAGAGCTGCTAGTTTTATGAAGTATTTCCTGGACTTGCCTCGGGCACAGCCACAGGCCCTAGAAGACATTAATTAAAACAGCAGATTCTATTCCCATTGAGACAAACAATGTGTCTTGAGTGACAAAATGGCACGTGTAGCCTGGCTCCTAAACAGCACTTTGGACAAGTAAGAGCAGTAATTTGCAAAATTGGAATTGATCTCTGAAATATAATCCAAGAGTAGAAAATCTAAGCATATGAGTTCTGGATACACTGTGTGTTGTGGGTAGCACTAGTTCAGAGCAACACTTTATTCACCATAACTAGTTTTGGTGGATTAAATATTTGAAAATTTACCTTGACTTCAGTATTGGGATGTCATGCAAAACTTTAGAAGGCTGAGCCAGAAAAAAAAATCGAAAACTACAACTGAATGGTTTTGTAACTTTTTCAGGGTTTGAAATAATGAACATCACATTTTCATTTGAAAACAAGAGTTACAAAAAAAAAAAAACAAAACCAAAACACCCCAAAAAACCCAAACAAATAAAAGTGGTAAAATTTAATTTTTAAATTAAAATTTCTTTCCTCTCTCTATAAAAAAAACATAAGTTAATAATTTCATATATCTAATTTTTCTAGAAGTTATTTTACTTAGCGGAGGGAAAAGGTGTTTCAGTTCCTGTTGACCAGTATCTGATGGGAAAATCAGTGGCTCACATAGTTGCAGACAGAAGAGTGGGATGTGACTGTCAGTAGGAATAGTTTCTTAATATCCAAAATCACTCTGAACACCATAATACTGTTTGATATTTTACAAAAATAAAAGCAAATATAAAGTGCATTTGAGTCACTACAATCACACGTAATTCAAAAGAAGTTCCCTGACAGAACTCCCACTAATGGTTTAAATCCTGCTTCTCTGTGGTCCCGTAAAGAATGAACATAACTACTTACTGTCACTGAATGCTGTTATACATGTGAACAATAATTCCTGTGCACCTTCTGGAGAGAGATTTTAATCCTCTTAAGGCTTGGTGTGGGTGATCCATTTGTTTGCTACTTGTTGCACACACGGCAGCAACAGAATGTCAGTTTTCACAAGCTCTGAACTCTGGTTGTCTGATGTGTCAGAAATATCAAATATGTAACCTAAGTAGTGTTTAATTGTCAGAACACTTTGGTTTTTTTCAAATAATTGTCCCAAGTTGTAATGCTTAAAATGCAGTTAAGCTTTGCGGAGCCCTGCCAGCCTATCAGCAGCAGAGGAATTGTGTTTCTGCAGTAATAGGCAGATGTCAAAATTAACTGTGGCAAAGAAGCCTGAAACAACTTGTTCTAATATAGTGGATTACTGACTTCCCATCTTAATGGGTTTTTTTGGCATTGATCGCTTCCAAAGGAAAGAGTCACAGCCCAGATTTGGGTCATAGATTTAGGTCTTTAAAGGATCATTTATTAGAATTTTATATAACAGGTAGTGAATGAGAACATGCGAAGAGGGAATTGTACAAATTCCATGCACATGGGACCACCTTGGGTCTTTGACTATCTCTGGGCAGACAGTCATTTGAAGGTATTTACCAACCTGGAGCAGTTTTTCTGGATTTTCACTTTAATTTCGTGCCTTCTGGCTTATGAAAGAGTAGGTGTGTTCTTTACGTACTCACCCACTAAAAAAAAATCTTTCTGGAAACCCTTATTTGCCAGCAGAAGTGAGTTAGACTCCAAAATAATGTTTCTGTGATGAGCATAACTTCAGGGCTGTGCTCGGATGCCCGGTGTGAAGCCGCAGAGTGCGGCCACCAGCCCTGCGGGCGCCCACGGCCGAGGGACCAGGGCAGGAGACCCCCACTGCATCTGATCCAGGGGCTAGGAGTGACACCTGGGGACAGGCCAGCTCAGCTGTGGGTGCCAGCCAGGGGAGGGCATTGCCCGAGTGAGGTTCTAAGGCTGAATATTCAATTGTGTATGAATTATGTAGCTTTAGGTAGTAAAGTGTGTGTGGATCCTATATCTTTCACTAATGTGGGGTAATACCCAGTAACTTTCACCTTTATTCAATTTCCAAGTAGTATTCCCTATTTAGGTGACGTAACAGAACTTCTATCTAGACATTAAATAATTTTTGTGTGTGCTTCCTGTTGCTTTGTCTCAGTGTAACATAAGGATTTTCAAAGGAATCTTTCCATATGTTTATTTTTATTTTAATAATAACACTCTAAGTTAAAGCTCATAATAATCTGAAATCAGACCTGTATAATTTGACTTCTATGATTATTTTAGTCCTATTTATGCCTACCTTGTGCTCATTCTTGTTTTCAGTGTTCTTCCCATCTATCATCTGCCCACAAATCTTTTTTAAAAATTCCATCAGAAAAACAAAGTATTATACGTGGTAAAATAAAACATAATCTCCACACAAACTGCCTCCTTTCTCCCCACACTACTGAAATATTTTTACCAGATGTGCTTGGTTAAAGGGCCAAACAGAGTAGATGTTGATCACATGGTCACAGCTGCAAACACAGTAGATGCTGATCACATGGTCACAGCTGGAATTAACTTAAAAATTTTTATTCAGTTGGTATTACCAGCTTGTTTTATTTTTCCCCAGCAACAAGATGGTAATGTAGATGACATCTGTCTTCCCAGCTGTTCCCTGGGCTCTAGGAACCACTCCTCTCTCTCAGAAGTTTGCCAATCATCCTCTTAAAACTGAGAAGCCCGAAAAGTATAGAAGCAAACTGATGTGGGAATAGATATAAAACTATGCCAAAAAGGGTAATTTGATGCTACATTTCCAAGCATTCCTTTAGTTTCCTCATATTGAAATAAATTCCAAAATTATTTCACAGATTTCACAATTTGGTTGTAAAATAAAAGAAAGTAAAATTGCTTTGATAGAACAGTAGAACCATTTGTCAGACACCTTTGAATGTCTCTTCTGCACACTGCCTGCCTGTTGATCTGCAGGAATATAACTTTTACCTTTCTCAATAGCTCTATGTTCAGCAAAAGCAGCCATTAAGAGTATCTCTAACATTCCTAATTTGCACTCAATTTTTGTTCTTCACCACACCACAGTAACCTGTGCTACAGGAATTTTGTGTAGTATTTGAACTTGAACAAGTGAAGGCTCCATGTTTGATGGCTTTGCCTTTCACACAAGATTTCTTTGTGCTCCTGTTTGGTGTCCTTTTCATCATCTTGTGTCTGCTGGCACAAGATTGGGTACCTGCACTTTAGAAACAAAGACCTCTACTCTTTCACTGGAAGAAACTGGATATATTTTGGTGATGAATATCTTTTGTTGGAGAAATGTATTCTGTAGACTCTATAACACCTGACTTGTATTTAAAAAGGATTGTATATTTTGAAAGGCAATATATTCTACTAATCTGTGACATGAATTGCCAACTAGGTAAAATTTCTGCAGTACGTCTCAATAATTACAGCAAGAAGGTCTAGGTCTTCACTTAACTGGAGTATCCCTTGGATTTTATTCTTAAATTCTTAACAAAATAATTATGTACTCTGAGGTATCAAGATTTTCAAAAGCATTTGATGTTTGCTTCCTCAGAGCAAAGGCTCTTTTCAAACTCCACTGAAGATGCAGATGGTACATACTTTTCTGTACACACATCTCAATCTGTCTATCCATCTACACAGAATGTATTCCCAAGGTCGTGCAGAGGATTCCTGTGATTTGTCCTTTAAGAGACATGATCCTTTCACTTCTGCAGCTGTTTATTCTCATGTCCAGCATGTTCATTTTACAAATGGGAAAAAGCAAAATATGATTTTTGAAAAATATTTAGTTTAGTACAGTACAAAATATTGCTAATGTTTGGGCCAGTACTTTCAACTGCTGTATTTGAAAAATTGATATTTATCTTGTACATACTCAGTAACATGGATTTTTCACATAGGGCTTTTTTCCCCCCTCCTTTTAGGTTGGTTTGATTTTCTGTTGTGGTACTGTTTGAGTTTTGTTGGTTGGTTTTATTTCTTTTGGGTTTTTCTCTTCGGTTTTTTTCTTTTTTTTTTTTTTTTTTTTTTTTTTTTTTTTTTTTAAAAAAAGGGGGGGTTTTTTTTTTTGGTTTTTTCTTTTCGGTTTTTTTTTTTTTTTTTTTTTTTTTTTTTTTTTTGTGACTGCTACAAAATGAGAGGCTTCAATTTAACCTTTTTCATTTAAATTAAATTCATATTTGCAAAACAAAGAGAAAGAATAAATTTCAGTCGTTATGAGGGTTTGCATTGTCTGGATTTCCATTACAAGCCAAAATATAGGGCAACTACCAGTTTCTGTATGCAGTTATATGTGGGACTCTGCTGGCAAGAAGCAAAAATTAGTTGGCTTAGTACCTGATTTGCTTTTAAATTCAGTCATGTCTCAGACAAGCCCCTGATTTTAACTAACGCCCCTCTGTTTGCCCAGCACTTTGCCATATTTATTTTGCATTGATAGCCTCAATAACAATGCCGTGAATAAAAGGAAGTTTCGTGTATTGCCAAGGTACCTTATGGTCCATAGGCAGTTGGGAACTGTGTGCGAGCAGATCGCTCTCAACGCGTCTTTCCAAAGCAGAATCTCCGGGCGGAGGTGGGAGCTGGGAGCGGAGGCAGGGCCGGACCCCGGTGTGGTTCAGCAGGGCAGGGAGGGCACCGCGCTCTGCTCCGCTCTGCCCTGCCCTGCCCTGCTCCGCTCCGCTCCGCTCCGCTCCGCTCTGCTCTGCTCCGCTCTGCTCCGCTCTGCTCTGCTCTGCTCCGCTCTGCTCTGCTCTGCTCTGCTCTGCTGTGGGCCCGCTCACCTGGAGGGCTGGTGATTCACACCTCACTGAAGCAGGGCATCTGCAAAACAAATCTCCTGCTCCAGAGCAGGCACCGGGTTCAGTACTTTCCTATGCCGGGCAAACTGTTCCATGCTGAAAGTACACCTATCAGATAGCTCTGCTGCTGGAGCACAAAGGACTCAAATGTTGCTTAACTTGCTAATAGATACGCTTTTCATTTTTTTTTTAAATTTTATTTTCTCCTTTTAGCGTCTGCTACTTCTTCTTGTTTCTGACTGCTGTCTGGGATTGTATTTCTGCCTTGATGTTTTGCTTGCTGTTTTATTTTCAGATGTCATTTTTCCAAGAATCTGCAATCCTTGCAAAATAAAAGAATATTGATTATTTTTCATTTTGGCAAAATACCAAATAACAATGATGAGATTAATTTAAAGTTGCCTCTAATCCTGGGAAGGTAGTACCTTTTTCTAGAGGTGCTATCACTTTTGTTGCTTTTTTTCTTTTTAATTTTGATGTTATTTTCATTTAACAAAATATGGCTGTATTTACTTCTGTCTCTGACATTATAGCTGGCCACCCTCATTTTGGCAAAGCAGAAGTTATGGAAAATGTTCAATCTCATAGATATTTAATGTTCAGTCCCAGAGATATTTAATGCCCATTTTAAAGATTGAGACTTAACTGGAAAAGCAGTAAGATTTGGGACAGGTTCTGCAGCTGCTAATACATTTTCCAGAGTGAATTCCAAAAGTAAATTAACTGAAATAAAAATGTTGACTCAAGGAGTAGGATATTTCTCAATGTGAGTAAGGAGGGTTATCCCACTTTTAGTTACTTTCCATAAATGGTTTCGCTGTAATTATAGCATGTGTTAACTTTGAGGCTGGGCTGGATAGGAATATTTATAAAAGCTGACATTTCAATAAATTGACCCGCTTTACAAGTTTCTAAAGGAGCAGCAAGAAATATGGAAAAACCACCTGACATGGCAAGCATGTTAAAACAAATCAAACAAGCCCTGATTTGTGAGCCCATGAGCACTCTTATATATTCAATGGAGAAAACAAATCAAATGCTTGTAAATGCTGTTTAAGGGCTTACACACAACTTGACTTGATTAGAAAACTAAATATTTGATTATTTGTGGTTTTGATTTTATGAATGTTGCTTTCCTTTACTTGTGCTCTCAAGATGTTCGACGTCTGGTGAGAAAAATTGTGGATAGTGTTTCCATGTGTGGTGCCCATAGAGTAGATTCTGATCCTCATGCACTGCTTACAGAAATGTCCTCATGCTGCTGTCCCATCAATGTCCGTGGGAGTTTCTTAATGAAGAATACAGTAACAAAACTTCAAGATTAGATTTGGCTTGAGAGTTCAGTCCAGGTTCTTCCCTTCAGCCAGTGTGATGCCATCATCATTTTGGTCCCCTGCTGCTTTTAAACAATGTAGGCTTAAAACACACCCAGATTCCAGTGCCATCCTGTCAGTGTGACCACATTTTGAAGGTCCTTGTTAGCATTTTGCTTCATTCTTGTGCTCCCCCTTTTTTTCTTTCTTTTTTCCATGTTTTAAATTGCACATGGGATTGGTGGCAAGACTGTCAACAAGATTTTTAAGACCCATTTGCTATTGCAAGATGAATGGGTGTATTTGAGACACTCAGAGCAATCAGACATGCCAAGCAAATGGCAGAAAATTTATGAGAGTCTAAAATGGTTGGTGAGACAGACTTCCTGTGCCTTGGGTTGCAGGTCCAGAGCTGTGCCACTGTGAGGAAAGCGTGTGCATCCTTCTGTTTGTACCTAGGTCTCAGAGGAGTGGAGAGATCCTTCTCCTACACAGAGTGCACTGTGACTTCCTTTAAAAGTGTCATGGCTTAAAGCTTTACAGTAACAGAGGCTTTGTTCTGGTAGTGCAATGTGGGTGGCAAGGCAAAGCCAGGAGTGGTCTAAGGCTGTGGCACGGTCTTTGACTCTAAAACTGAGAGAACTATTAAAAAGGCAAAGAAAATATGTGGTTGTATAATAGGAGCCTGGTGCTGTGAAAGAGAAAATCCTTCCACAGGAAGAGCAGGACACTGACTCAAGGGGTTTGATGGGTCTGCCCCACTGGAGGGGACAGAGAAGCACAGGGGCACTGTGTAGAGAGGACCTGAACAAGGGAGAATGGATAGAAAGTGTTTCTGCAGGCAACAGTGCTTCAGTCTCTTCCTGGTGTTGATAAAGACAAAAATCCTTGATCCCCTCCTTCCCAGAGAGATCTGGTTTTGCTCTCACTAACTCCAGGTTTTCTGCATAAATTAATGCAACAATCACCATGACTTTGATACTTTTCTAAACATGAATGAGTTTTAAGTTTCCATTTGGTATTGTGCACTTCAGTAACACTTAACAGGTCTGAGTATCATACAAAGTTAAAATATTTTGCATTTGTGCAGGAGATATCCTTGTACGAGAGGAATTAAGATACAGTTTTGAACATGCTTGGTGCAGAACATCCCATTGATTTCCCCTAAATCCACTGGCTTCTGTGTTCCTCTGGAACAAAATGGCAAAATAAACCAGCGCAGTAAGTCACACACTCGGGCAAAAGGCTGCAGCTACTGCTGCATGGATCCTCAAGTCCTGAAATGAGCTTAGGGACACAAAAAGCCATTCATATTACAAATTACCCCTTGCTTTTGAACTGTAAATTATCTTTATTATTAGGCTGGCCATGGTACTGCAATTATTAGGTGCCCTGTGTCTAAAGGTTTGAGCAATTAGAAGTCTGGGGTGACAGTCTCATGATACAGAGCGATAAAATATGTCCAGTCAAGACAAAGAGATGGTCTATATTCGTGTCTTCAGCATGTATCACAAGGAGCCTGGAAGCTGTGCTGCTCTTAAACATTTCAATTAGCCCTGACATGGCCACTGTGAGCCCACAGATTATCTCTATGTTGCTGTTAAGTTTTTATGAGGCTTTCCCCTCAGATTACCCATTTTCACAGCAATCTATAAATCTGAAACTGCAACATCTGATTAATTCTCCCAGAAGAGAATAGTGAAGATCCAGATTTTTTCATTAATGAAGTTTGTGCTGTTCTGAGGTCTCACATATTTCAGCTGTTTTTACAGTTTTTTCCCCATTCTAATCTCTTTCCTAAGGTACCAAGGGAGGCAGGAGCTTCAAAATCACCCACTTCTGTGACCTAGCAAATCAGACTGACTTCTCTTGCAGTGCCATTTTGCAAGACGATGGCCATTCTTTGCTGTTTTCAGAGTGAATGAAGCTGTAATGTACCAATACTATTTCATTACTAAGAATTGCTTGGCATCACTTTTCTATTGAGTATTGTACAGTCTTCTTTTTATGCACCATATTCCAAATTAAATGTCATGTGGCTTTGCATATTTTTGAGCTTTGAGATCAAATAGACCTAAAAATGTAAAATGAAACTGAGCTGAATCTGCTACATATTTCCTGTTGTCAAATAGATACTCTGAGAACCAAATACTTCTTCACTCTTCACAGACAGGGAAGCTGAGGCACAGATGTCTATTTAAAGGTATTCTGGTGGCAGACAGAGAAGAAAATTTCCCTCTCAATGTCTGTCTTATCTGGTGGAGAAAGCTGGACGATATTCATGTGGTATTTTCTTCAACAAAGAAATTCTTTCACTGTAGTATTAGGTAAATTAGCTGAGTGATAAAAGAGAGATAAGAATCCAGATGTCATGTGTAGCAATATCCTTTCAAATAACTTGTGAGCCCTTGAAGTCAAGCTTCCAGGTTTCTGTATCATAAAGGCCATCAAAAAGGTGCTGGAAGAGCAGTGAGATTTGTATGTTGTCCTCTATGAGTCTCATGTAGAGATCAAAAGACACATGGGCTGGAGAACATCAGCCCATGGAAAGTATTTTATGGGTATTTCTAAATGCTCTTGCAATGTGGCAATACCATGGCAATGATGCTCAAATTCCTGTTGCTGAATACTGCTGAAGGAATGGCACTGTCCTTCAATTAGCCTTTGCTGCCCTTAACCTGGGCCTGCTGCATCCTGAAATACCCAACACAAGAAGCTTAGAGGGGAGATCAAACAGGTTTGTTTCAGCCGTTTTAGACTTGCCATGCTGTGGCCATTGAGTGGATACTGTATTTCCTTGCCTGGAGCCAGGGCAAGGTTTGCTTTTTTCTTACTCTCTCTGTGGTATCCTGCCAACAGCATATACAGGAATGGACTTGAAGCACAGGGATGAACCAGATCAATGAAAGAGGTCAAACTGTGGCCCACAGATCATTCATGAGCCCCTAGAGAGGAAGTATTGAAAATCAGAAGTGTTGTCTAGGAATATGGAATGTGAAATACCTTTTTGGTTCTATATAAATGTTGCAAACCTGTGGCCAAAGGGAATGACTCATCTTCATCTTTCTGTTTACATCTAGTCTGAATCCTTCTGCTTTCATGTTATCCATGTGGATTTCCACTAACATCTATCCTGAGACAACCTGAGATTGTACTCTGCCAGGATACTAAACACATCTTGAGATGCAAGAGCACTGGAGAACATTAGTGCAACTCAAACAAGAGGAAAGTCAGATTTGCTGCATTTGTAAGCAGCTTGGAAGTGTATTAAATGTAGACAGGTTTGTGACCATTTTAATAAGCTTTGCTTATACTTTATAAGGAAGAAAAGAGCATCTTGAGTTTCAATTATGTAGGCTTTGTAGGGTTCTGAATGTTTTCTTTGCCATTACTATTCTATGAAACAAGGTAGATGAACAGAGACGTTTCTTTCTTGTGTTGTATGCAATTAGGGGCTTGTGTTTCTTTTTGTTATATGTGTTTATGTGAAGGATATTTACCATATTACTCTACTCAGCAGCAGAGAGCCTGAAGCAGCCTGCCATGGTTTTTCAACCATGTTATGCATATTGGTAGGAATGCCTGTCACCTCACATCTCATACCACATCTACAACTGCTTCACTTAAATTCAGTCTCCATTTGTTGTTCCTTCATATTCCTTATACATCCTAGAAATCCATGTTAATAATGCAGGATGTAATTATGGGCATGTGAATGTTCATTTCATTTATCAACTACTCAACAGACATAATGGACATATATTCAGTATACAGAATTTAGAATATGAAATGTGTATTATTATGTTCTGACACATCATTTTCTGCATAACCTGTATTTTCCATATTCCTCAGCCTTCCACAATTATGATCATATACCTCTCTCCTCTCTTCAAACAAAGCCCAATTCCTTTATCAGTCTCTTCCTTGTTGACATTTCCCTCTGCAAATTCTAACAAGACTTTTGTCTGAAATTGCCTAATAGATTAACATAATTAAGATAAATCACAGAAATTGTTTGCAGTCTATATTTATCTCCAAGTTTGCTGCTGCTGCTTCAGGTGAGAAGATACTCATATATGCCTGAAAGAAAGATTATCCACTTTTCCCCAAACACAGCATTGTTCTTTAAGATGTGTTCCTCTTCCTTTCAGACTTTGCCTCTCTTTAAGACATCTGAGAATCTTTCCCAGGTTGAGGATCATGTCAGACTGCTCTGTACTTGAACAGTGTTTTATGACCATGATCATCTCAGCAGATAGTGCTGTCTCAACTCTAGAAATGTGTGCATTGTGAATGATATCATTGTTAGGAAAGTTACCCTTTGATAAAGAGACAAAAAACCTGCTCAGCTTATTCAGGGAGTGGAAGGGAGATCTGCATCATTAAACTGATTAGAATGATCCAGAGGGTCCTGGGTTTTGTGAAGGACTTAATATGGCCCTTCTAAAAGGGCTAGTGAGTTCCTCTGTCCCTTCCTCATTACTGTTTAATTCAACAAATCTTTTTTTCTTTTCCTCTTTATTTCTTTATCCCTCACAATCCTTTGCTCCTTTCCCCTGCCAGCTGGTCCCTCAGCTGCTCCATTGATCTCTCAGCCACTCTGGCACTCCTGATATCAGACACAGTGGGAGGCAGAGTAGCTCAGAGATCAGCAGACAGACCATTATAGAAGTGAATCCCAGAGCCCCAGCAAAAAAAACTGAATTTGTTCTTTTGCTCTCTCTCCCTGTAGCGACCCTTTTTGAAATGCTAGATTGGCATTTAAAAGTCTGATGTGTTTAGTAAAAGCAGAAATAGCTACTTTCTGCAGTTGTTTCTGTAGGGTTGGAGTAAGCTAAGCTGAGGAAGGCACACACTGTATTGAGAGTGCCTGTCTGTCACCAGTCCTGGAGAGCCCCTGTGTGCACTCCTGAGTGCCACATGGCTGCAGGACCAGTGTCTGCAGTGAATTTGAGAGGTACTTAGGGATCAGTGTAGGGTAGAACAGGAAGGTTGTGACAGCAGATTTTGGAGACAGTTGTGATGAATCACATCTCAGGTTTTTTCCCATTTTGTTGACTGATTATTGTTTGTGCTGTTTAAAACAAATGGCATGGCCAGAATGAACTCAGACATGTCAGAATGATTTTACATAACTATGTACGCTTTCCACCCCCTAGAACATGAAAGGAGAAGCTGGCAGAGATAAGCTGCAGCAATTTAACAATAGAACTGTGCTTGTTTCTAGTGTCATTGATGGTTAGGTACTGCAGGTCCATGTTCATGCTAAAAATCAGGGTGTCAGTAGCTCTTATTTTGACAGCTCTCAAGAGCAAGCAGCTGAATTTATTTTTAAATTTTGATTGTAATGCACAGTGCCAGTGGAGGTGCCACCACTGTGACTGTTTATTGGAAGCAGCTCTTGTAAGCCTTGGCCCTAAGCTTTTCCAGCCAGTGATGGCTTCAGTTGCCCTGATGTATCAGTCCATATTCTCTCTCCTCTCCTCCTGTGTCTCCCTGTCCTTCCTCACATGCCTACACCAGGTTGTTAGAGACAAACTGGATAAGCCACTTTATTCAGCAAAGAAATTGAAAGCAGTGAAATATCATTTGTTATATGGCATGCACTGGTTTACAGTATAGATCACCATAGTGTTATTATTCTTCTCACAGCAAGATTTGAGGATATTTCACTAGGATTATTTGTATCATTACTATTCTATCCAGATGCAGGACCTTGCTCAAGTTCACCCAACAGACCAGTGGCAGAATCAGGAATACCTGAGCCATCATCCTTTGCCCTGTGCACTAGTGAGAAAACTATGAGCTGAGGAATGTCAGGCTTTGGGAATCCAAAATCTGACTGTGGATCAAAAGTTGGCATATGGTTCCATTTTCAGTGTGGCCTGAGTTGGGTAGATCTTAAAACACCCATCTAAGTTATCAATATCTCAATATAAGTATTTCACAGATTTGTTCTCTAAATTAAGATATCCCTGGAATGGCAAAAAAAGGAGTGCCATTAGATTAAGCCACTTATTCATAAAGAGCTGTAGGAATGGGGTATGCTAAATGGGAAGGAGAGTAGTAGTACACAGTTATAAATGCCCTTAAAAAGACATTAATATTGTATAAATGGTATTGGTAACAGCTTAAGTATATTTCCATAGGTGTATCTTTATATTTACATATTAATTAGTGGATACTTAAGATCTTATGTTACAGGAATGTCTGTGGTGTTCATGTTTTATTGACAGAGTATGGCATCCAAAAAAAGTTGCCAGACATTATGGAAAACTAATTTACATGGGATTAATAGAATGCATAATTTCTTCTTTTGCCAAAAGTTTTACTCTTCACAACCCTGTGACAGTTAAGTGTGCAGGGCCAGAGCAACCCTGCTACTCCTGTGCCAGAGGCTGCTGCAGAAGCTGTGTCACAAGCACTGCAACAATTTATGTAGAAATTTTGAATGAGATTTTTGCAGTTAGAAAGTTATCTTTTCTTTGGAATGAATGCTGCAAGCCATACGGGATCATGAGTCGTAAACAGAAGGTACAGTTTGGAGTTTTCTGAATTTTGAATAAGATTTCTTATATCTGCTCTTGCACATAATTAGGATTCAAAGTGTTTGGCTAATTAGAATTGGCTTGGGCCTGTCTTAAAACTGGTACTGCTGTATTCAGCACATTCAAGAATTTACTACTGTGGCACAAGATGTTGGCACAGAAAGTTTGATTCCTTTGCCAGACTGTAGCTGTTTGTAGTTTGTAGCCCTTGAAATGCCCTGTGGTGTCTGAGAAATCCATGTATGTGCAGGCCATGAGACTGTGCTGTTTAGTAGCAGGAACTGGGGAGCTGATGGGATCCCCAAGTGCATTTGAAATGGCACTGGGTATCTCTGTTAAGGCACCATAATAAAGTTCAGCTTGTCCGAAATAGACTACAGGTGTGGCCCAAGAAAACCTTTTACTAGGACTACCTGGCAAAATTCAGGACAGGGAATCAGGATTTTCCTCTTAGCTATGCCATCGACTCAATTGCATCTCTTTCCTTATACGAACAGAAATAGGAATTCCTATAATATTTTCCTTTATAGTCTCTGTACAGTGCTTTAAAGATACAAAATGCATAATAAATATTACATGCAACACAATAATTTGTGGCAGTTGAATAACACAACACTATGAAATTGTCTGATTTTCCATGCAAAGCATGGAATTAACCAGGCTGATTCAATGCTGGGGAATCTGCGCTCTGCATCAGTTCCAAACCAGTGGTGTTAAGGGGAAACTCTGCTGCTGGCAGTGAGCTGCCTTTGTGGAGATGTGAAAGGAGAGTCTTGATCACTGTTATTAAAGAAGGGGTGGTGCTTTCAGTTATCACTGGTGTTCAGGCCATTTCCAGCTGACACAGTTTGTTAATTCCATGCACCTATTTTCCCCATGGAAGTACTAATTTCATAGCTGGTCAAATGAAAGAAATCCAAAATTATGAGGTGTGATTTAGACATGTTAAAAATTAGATTTTACTTTATATGTATTAGATAATTGTTCCTCTTTCTCCCTTGTGAATTGTTTCTGTACGCTATTAAATAGTCCCCATGTTCAAAACTAAAAGGATCCTAATTCCTTTAGCTGTATAAAGGGTGCATTTACAATTATCTTGGAAAGTCTTGAAAGGAAAAAGAAAATTCTTCAGCATCCAAAGAATTAGTAATAACTCTTAAGTTCAACATGTCCTTACGGCAGAACCAGGATACTCAGTTTGCTTGCTCAAAAGTTGGAGTCCTTTTTGGAAAAGCCTTTTTAAAACAAAAATAATGTGAAGGTTCTTCTTATGAGGATGTAAGAAAGATCATGTGCAATTTGCTCTCAGTGAGTTTTGTGGTTTTCCTTCTAACTGCATCTTAAATCATCTGCTTATTGCAAAATTGCATTGCGAAGTGGAGCTGGCATAATGACGTGTAGGAAAGTAGATCTTAATTAGCTGGAGATATTTTGGGGGCAGCTGATAGTAATTGTCTGAACTGTCCCATCTGGTCACTGAGGTCAGTATCATTTAGCACTATAGGCTGTGCAAATATTTGTCTCTCAAGCTGAGGCAGCCAGATATGACTGGTGGGATTATGCCCTTGACTGGTGCAGCTATTTTCTAATGGCACAATCCTTACTTAAAATGGTTGATGTAGCTCAACAAAAGTTATGACCAAGCTTTTCAGATTTATTTCAATTAAAGTTTAGCTCTTTAGATTCAAATACTAATTTGTCTTTAGATTGTACTAATTTTATTTGCTTTCCTGGCTGCTCTTTATTTTACTCCACCATGGTTCTGTGTGATAAAAAAGAAATAAAATACATTTTACACAACCCTCTTATTTCACAGAGGTGAGGAAAATTATTATTTTCTCTTGGGTTTTTTTCCTTTTCCTTTTTTCTAGTTACATAAAAGTTATCAGCTACAGGCACATCATGCTGTAACTCAGAAAACAAAATTATATGTTTCCATTTTCATTATAAATTAAACAATCTGGAAGAATTACATTGGAAGCATATGATTTAAGCCACCCACCTCTCATCACAGATCTTTGGATTACAGGGGTCTTCGGATTCTATTAAGGGAAGGTCAGAACAATGACATCTGAATGATATTTAGCTTGAATGCTTGTGCTTTGTCTATGCCAGACTGCAGCTTTTGGGATCTTTTGACTGCTGTGAGAAAAGAACCAGGTTTTCCATGGGAGATCAGTGAAATAGGTATTTTCTAGATTACTTTCTAAGAATATATCTTCTGTCCCAAATAGATGTCTAGAGCTGCAGGTTGATCCTTTGGACTCTTTTAATGTTGTTTCTGTGTTCCACTGAGATTCTTTTTCATTTAAGCCCTGAATCTCAAAACGAAGTGCAGTTAATGTAATGTTAAGGTTGCAATGGAAGTTTTTCCAGAAGGTAGTTTTACTTAAATAAATAGCATCTATTTGTAAGCAGAATTTGCAGGCCCCTTGTTTTTCCTTGAATTCATTGTTGTTGCTTGACAATTGTTGTTGGTTGAAAAAAACAGGAATGGGGATCATACAATTTACCCTAATCTCTGACCTCAGCGAGTTTCAAGGCATCTTCACATGGGGATTTGTACTGATGATGGGTGACAGCCTAATGTGTCCACCTTTGTTGTTAAAACTAGAGATGGGGAAAGTTCTGATCCTCTAAAATAATGCCCTGAAATTTCCTTAGAATCCTGTACTGTAAAACCAGAGCTATGGAGAGAATTTTTCAAAACATAATCTAATACAGATGCTTTTTTGAAGTCTATCCAATTTGAAACTTTTGACCCCAACTATATGCAGAAGGAGATAATGTTTTGGAGGGAAATGGAGGTAAAACCTGAGCATAGAGTTGAAAAACCTTCAAACAAATCTATTTTAATTTTTCTTAAACTATAAAAGTAGGAATTTTCAGTAGATGAACACAGATTATGCTCTGTGTACCAGAGAAAGTAAATTGTCTAAGGTACAATTCAGAAATACCTACATACTGTTTTTTAACTTTTAAAACAACAAAGATAAACCAAAAAAAATTGCTTCAGCATTAATTATACAATGAAAGGAAGAATGATTTAGAAAATATAATCTCCTCAAACCAGTGGGATATTAAAATGGAAAATTTAGGAGGCTTATCATACATACTGTAACTATTCTGTGTAACAATCCCATTCTGAAACCATAGCAAAATAAGTAAATAAGCATGAAGAGGTGGTTGATTTTGAGGGAGCTTTGGTTTTCTGTTTGTCCATATAAGTAATTATTCCCTTTTAGTGGAAATATAGGGTATTTTCTATTGCCTGACACGTAGGATATATACAAAAATGGCACTTTAAATCCAAGTTATTATGCTTTGGCTGCCTATGAGAACAAGTGACATAGCAAACATGATGGTGATCTTCACTCAGCTTTCAGAGTGTGCTCTGCCTTCCAAATAACTCAGCTGCAAAACATGAGTGCTCTGGAGGCACGGGGCTGATGGTTTGGTTTACAGTCTTTTAGTTTATTTAGCAAACTAAAATAACAGTTGCTTTGTAGTCAACTTTGTGGAACAGATAAACAATAGTGACAATTTCATATGATGTATACAGACAGAAGAGGTTATCTGCACCCCCTGAGTGATGGAGCTTGTCATATTCCCTTCTCCAGTAATGCACAAGGTTAGAAATCAATGTCTTAATCATGGGCAGCTCTGGGCAATTCAGATATATCACACACAAACAGGCTTCTAATTACATTTAAGAAATACATATCATACATATATAAACTGACATAAATATCAGAGTGGTGTTGCTAGCTGTCAAAATGGATAAGTATAATTCCCTCAGTGGCCCTTGACAGGTTCAATACCTGCTCCGGAGGTGCTCTGAGCAGCATTATACGGCTGATTGAGTTATGACAGCTCCAACCCAACAGGGAAGCCGGGCAGGAAGGAATAGCCTGGGCTGCAGACAAATGATGATAAAGTGATCACTTTAAAGAACAATCTCCATAATATTTCATGCTCACTGCACGGTGTAAAGGCAGCCTTGACTGCGGGGCTAACTGCTCTATCAATTGATTTGATTCACTGCTGTAGCTACTCCCAGTCATAATATTTCAAATAAATGGTACCGTGGATAGAAATAATATCTGCATCAATATTAACCCTGAAAGGACTAATGGACACAAGCTATAATTTCCTGGACACCCTAATAATGCATTTTGACTGGGTTTGGCATAGAATTATTTTTCTTTCTTTTTTTAACCCTTTTTTTTTTTTTTTTAAAAATAAAAAGAGTGTATTGTTTACTTAAACTTCCCTTTTATAGCCATAAAAGAAGAAGCTTTGCAGCTCAGGCCTCATTCCTAGTCTCAAGTTTAATTTTAAAGGAAATTCTGCTAAATGTTATTTCTAAGTGTTTGTTTATATCTGAATATATTGTATCAAAATTACATTAAATATGTAAATGAGAGAAAAGGCATTTTTTGGATGTGTGTATCATATATAATTTATCTGTGCATGTGTGTAGAGACAGGGGTAATAGTACTCAAATTATTTACTAAGTTATATTTAAAACAAACAGAAAGGAATTTTAAATTAATTATACATGAGAATGAAGTCAACAAAGTATTTTCTGGAAACACAAGGAACCAGTAAATTCTAATGATTATACAGGATGTTAGGAGCTTTTTTTTTTCCTTTAGAAATAATAATAAGTACCGTATGAGACAGGCTTAACATATAAGAAGTACAAGTGAATTTATGGGTTCATAATCCTAAATCAAACCTGATTTCTATTTTCCATGCAGTTTTTCACATACTCTGTAACATAATGGATGTTTATTCTGTTCTTTCATTCATAACACCCTGTTGACATTTAAGTCCCTTTTAAAGATCTTCTGTGCTTATTGTGAATCAAGTTGACAAGTATAAATTGTATAATTTTATTATTGTTATTCTTTTTCCACTACTACTGACTACTTGACTATCATTGGATTGTACATTTTAAGGTCAGAGCCATTTCCAAATATTCAGAAACTGTTTGAACAAATACTGTCAATGCATGCTAACAAGAAGCAGATTGAATGTGCTCTTTCTCTGATTATTAGTTTGTATCTGCTTAAGGATTTTCTTTATCAGATTCTCTGGTTTTACTTATTTGTCCCTTAAACATTTACTATAAATCAGAGCAGGAGATACTTAGGTTTGAATCTCATGAGGCTTGTTTAAATTTAGAGCTTAAACAGAGAGAGGTATTTTATGAACAGTCCTTAGTGACTGCTCCAACTGCAACACTTCACCAACCTCTGAAGTGGTCTTAAACAGGCTTCAAAGGACTTCAATTTATAGTTTTCCAGAAGATCTGGGGAATATTTGTATTTCTTAGGAGGCAGAATAAAACCTGAGTGTTCCAAGAGGGTTTGGAAGGCTGGCTTGAACCTGAAATTGAAATTGAAAGTTATGGAAGATTGGCATTGGCCTAACTCCACTATTCCCACCAGTTTAATAAGCCACAAAAGCAGTGTTTTCCTCCATTCGAGATCTGAGTAATCCAGCAAGATCATCATGTTTGTTGCTTGTTACCTACAGATCAATATCAAATTTTATCAGAAATACAAGCATATGACTTTCATAATGTATTTCTTTTTAGTTCTGATTTTTTTTGAGCCTATGCCAACAGTACAGGTCACCGTTATGTTATTACTACTCAAAATCCTGCTGGAGTTCATGTTTCTACAAGGAAAAACTGAAACTACCTCTTTGTCTTTCCCGCTCACTTTCTCTCTCCTTCTTGAAAAATTTTCTTCCTCCATGCACACACTGCATGAGAGTGGTTTTGTTTCTCCATTTCAGTCCATTTCCTCCACCTTCATCCCTGTCTGGTGTCCTTTTTACACTCACCACACCATAGAATCATAGAATGGTTTAGATTGGAGGGGACCTTGAAGATCATCTGGGCCATGGGCAGGGACACCTTCTACCAGACAAGGTTGTTCCAAGCCCCAAACACTTCCAGGGGTGGGCCAGCCCCAGCTTCTCTGGGCAACCTGTGCCAGGGCTGCAGCACCCTCACGGTAAAGAATTTCTTCCCAGTATCTAACCAAAATCTACTCTCTCAATTTGAACACATTTCTCCTTGTCCTGTCAGTAAATGCTCTTGTAAATAGTTTTTGCCCCATCTTTCCTGTAAGTTCACTTTGGGCACTGGAAGGCTGCAATTAGGTCACCCTGAAACCTTCTCTATTCTAGACAGAACCATCCCAATTCACTCAGTCTTTCCTCATAGAAGTGCTCCATCCCTCTGGACTCTAATATTTGTCATTATTTGGACCATATCTTTCCAATACAACTCTATATGTGTGTAACCCTTCATCATACAGGCACAATTTAACTTTGTCAAAAAATTGTTCTGGACTATTTTCTGGAAATTGCACTTGCTGCTTTCATTCTCTCTCTCTGATCTGTATCTGTTGAATTACTTTCTGATGATGTTCTGTAAATAAATTTCAGGTTTCACCATTTCATCAGAATGATCAATTGACTAGAGTCAGAATAGCTGGGGTTGGAAGGGGCTTTTTAAGTGCCCCTAGTCCAGTCCCCTGCAGAAAGCAGAGAGGTTTCACTAGCTCTTCATCTCCACCAGTGTGTCCTTTGCTTGCACTTTGCTCTTCTTCCTGTATGCTATCTCTAAGATACAGGCCACAGATGCAAACTCAGTAGTTGTCCCTCCTACGTTTATTTCTGCCCTCTCTGGAGTACAATGTGCTGGCCTGTCACCATTGAATGCTCCTCTGTGGATCTTCAATGTATCACAGTTAGAGCAGAGTTTTGAACTTTTGCTGAAAACTGTTCGCTGTATGTTCAGCATATCTGCTGTTGACTGCAGTGTCCAACCTCCTGGTGCTGCCACTTGCTGTCACCATCCAGTAGCCCAATATTTGATGTCTACACCATGTCTTGGTCCTGTTGATTATTTTAGAAAACCATTTCTGAAAGAGAGTCTGTCCTGTCCCATCTGCAGCCTAAACTTTATCAGCTTCTCATAATCTTCCTTTCATTTATTGCTTGAAATAGAATATTGCTTCACTTGTGCATGATCAGAAACCTTTTGTAAAGTCTGTTTACCCAGACAATTTCTTTCCCTCCTCCCTTGTTTTTCTTCCATTAGCTCCATCACACTTGTAGTAAAGTACTTGTTTTCATGTTCGCTCTTTCCTTTCCTGTTATCTATCATCCTGCTCTCAATATCAAGATATCATATGCCTCACTAATCTTGATGAGTAATGAGTGCCCAGTTTCCACCTCCCACTTGTTACTTCCTGTGAGCATTTCTCTCCTGTCAGCCTTCTTTATGCTTACAAGGAGCTTGCCATGAACATTTACAGAAGAATTTCATTGTTTTACAAAGCCCTGCTAAAATTTCTCTTTGGCTTTAGGTCCAAAAATTGATTTTCAAGCTTCCAGCCTGAAATCTTGCCAAAGTTAAGTTTATTATATATGAGTATTTTATTTCTTGTCTTTCTCATCAAAACTGGTTTTTGTTTTTTCTATGAATACTCTCCAATCTGTCTGTATCTCTTTTTATACTGGGGTGACAAGTTATTGTGGGTGAAGACTGTCTTTTTCAGTGTTTGCACAGTAGCACACCCAAGAGCACTGTACCAATACAAGTACTTAAGGCAATAATAATAATATTATTAAAGGTAAGCTGTGAGTCAGTCTGTGTAATTAATGCAGCCAAGGTGTATCCTGGCAGCCAGGAGTGCCAAGAATGTCCTGGGGGGCATCAGACACATGCTGTGACCCTTGGGGATGGTCCTGTGCAGGGCCAGGAGTTGGACTTGAAGTTCCTTGTGGGTCCCTTCCAACTTGGCAGGTTCTGTGATTCTGTGAAAATCGAGAAATTTAAAAAAAAAAAAAAAAAAAAGGTAATTTATTTATTTTCAAATATTAACTATTTAGGAGATCTAACTTCCACAATAGAATCTGAGACTTAATACTGGTTTCAGATGTGACAACACAAAACAAAGGTTCCAGACTGGGCCAGCAATGTGCTTTTTAAGACTGATAAATTATAGAGTTGCATCCATTTTCCAGCTAATGCAGATGAAGTGTAAATACTTGATGATAACTGAAATGCATCCCTTTACAGTATTGTAAATGAGGAGGTGGAAAGACCCTCGATATTTTAAGGGCCAAAGAGAATCACGGGAGCAGCTTTAAAGATTAATTCCTTGTGTCTAGTGTAAAACAAGATTAAATTAGCCTGTGTGAGCTGCTGTTAGCAGATGCACTATTACATTATGCATGATTCCTGACTGCTCGTAGCATGAACAAACTGCACAGTGTTCCATTAGTGATTTTCAATGCTGTGCTAAGCTTTAAGTCACATAGACAGGCCAATGTATTGGGTTTACTTTGTGGATGTGTTTTCCAGGCAATTTCACAACCTACCTGATCACTGTTATTGATTGACCGCATTTGAAATGGATAAAAGAATTAACCTGTGTAAGGGTAGCAGAATGGGGTATATACAGTATCCTATATACTTAGGAAAATCAATAGTCCTCTAATGTAGAAAATTTAACCAGACAAGACAAAACCATCTTCCCACTTGCATCAATCCTCACGCTCCCTCCCAGAGTAAAACATTATAGTTATACCATATATTTTTAATGTTTTTTATCCTTTGATGCTTCTCTTTTTACTCTCCCCTGTAACCTTGTGGACGTACTCATGTGCACACTGTAAAACAAACTGAGGAGCTCCTGAACAGGTACATTTTTCTCCTCTCATGCCCACTTTCCCTTGAAGTGAAAAACAGGCAGCTATACACATCTAGAGACTTGTTTCATCTTTCAAGGTGTAGGCATTTTCCTGCTTCCTGCTGTTTTCCTTCTTGGCTTACATCTTGTCCCTCTGCTCTCACATTCATTGTGCCTCTGCAAGTTCCATCTCCTACTTATGACATTTTCCTACCCTGTTCTGCTTTAACTGAGGATGAGATGCACGCAAACACATTCTTAGTGCCTTTGCCTCATCACACCTACTTTTCAGGCTCTCCAGCTAAACAGTGCTGCTTTTTGTATTCGAGTTAATCTTTCCAGTACTGGCTAATGAAATGCTTGTCCCTGAAAACTGAACAAGCCTAAGCTTCTAAACCAAATATTTTTGTGGAAAACCCTCTAATGTTATGGCTACTTGAAATCTTTACCACAAGCATGACTGAAGCTACCATCAGAGTTGTTATTTATCCTTATAGTGACTTTTTATATTTTATTTTTGTCATATAGCTAGGTTCAGGAATAGGCTTTAGTACAACTTTGGTTGTATTATGCTTGTTCCTTCAATGCTGAGAGAACATTAAACATACCAAACCTCTGGGCGTCTGGGAATTCCTGCCTTCTTGGCCAACTCCTTTTCCTTCTTGGCTAACTCTCCCTATTCACAACCTCCTCTAAAGGAATAGCCACCCAGAATGGCATTTCTGCCTCTGCTTTCAAGAAACCCAGGATACTTCAGGAAGAAAAGAGTGAGAAGCAGTGGTGCTGCTTAGGCTCTGCTTATTCCACAAGACGGGAAAGAAAAGGATAAAAGAGGGGACATGCTATGCAGTTTTAGAATGTGGTTCCAGTCTACTGCAACTGTCTTTGTTTTCTCTTGTGAAAACTAGACATCTCAAAATTGTGTTCTGTTTTGGAATGAATGTTTCTCTGAATCCTTTCCTGGAATATGCAATAAATTAATCTGTAAACTATATCAGAAGGTTGGTTATAAGTAATAATATATAGTGAGCTGGTGCAGATACTGTCTTTCACACAGAGCTGAGCCTAAACTCCATGCCTGCCTTTGTATTCTGCTGTATAGTTTTGCAATATTTTATTTTCTGTAGCCTTATGAGCTGGTGACTTGGAGTTCAGAAATTTTTTACTAATTTCAGCCCTGATGGTCCCTCCTGCTATGCCCTTGTTCTCTGTAGACTTGCCTTGTAAAATGGTGTTAGAGTGGTTGCTCACTGAGCTAATGTTGTGTTAGCTAATGACTTTAATATGAACTAGTAAAATTACACAAAACTGGTAACATTTCTTGGAGGTAAAATTGATTGCAGAAGTTACTGCGTGACTTCAAAACACCCTTATTATTGTTTAAAGGAACCAATAATTCAAGACCCGTTTTTTTCACGCAAGCCAAGGCGACGTAGAAATTAGAAAAGACAAATCAATCACAAGGCTTTATATATGAACTCTCTCTGCTCAAATGTCTGCCCAGACAGGATCAGCTTGGGTGGTAAGGTCAGCAGGGTGACAGAGCTGGCCAGCAGTGTCACTGCTGTACCAGTGCACGCTGTCCAAGCTCTGTGGAGCTGCCGCCAAATCCCAGCGTGATGACAACAGGACTTACAGGAGAGTTAGCAGTATGCCCAGGAGTACTGCAGACAGAAAAACAGGCTTCCCTCAAATGTTAATATTCCTAAAAGAGAAAACAATGTTCTGGTTCATGGACATTTAAGAGATATCCATGCAATTTTTAAGCAATCGATGTAAACAAATATCCCCTCAGAAAGCAAATACTTTGTAAAAAAACCTCACTATCGACATTAAGCAGTTTCAGAGCAATGCAGCAGATACTGAATCAAAGACCAGTACAGCTCTTTATTGCTGGGGGGGAAAGGTCCAAATATTGCTTGGCAAATTACTGTTTGCTTGGGGCACTATTACCAGTTGACACAATCATTGGTCAGCAAATTGGTCACATTATCGGTTAGTAAATTTGAGAGTGCAGAATTATTTATTGGTAAATTAGAGATGGCAGAATTATTGGTTGGTAAGAAAAGAATTGCAGTGATTGGTTAGGAAATTAGAGATGCTTGGTTTTGTCTGTGGATAAATCAAGGTTGGTCAGATATTGGAGGCCAAATTAAAGATGGCCATGTTATTTATGGTTGCTCTGGTGAATGTTGAAATCCTGCTTTTTTTGTTACAAACAGATAAACATCGGGAGGGTTTGCTTCTTTATTTTTTTCTGATTTACTCTTTTGCAAGAATTTTTGTGGGTATTAATACGGAAGTAAACATACACTTTTGCTCTCTTACTTTTTAATGGAACTATGTGTTAGCTGAAATTGCGCAGAGTGCCAGGGGACTTCTGAAATTGTTTTTATGAAGTGAATATAAAAGAAAGGTGTTAGATTTCCAGAGCTAAAACCTGCAGCCTTTGCAGTTCCAGCTCTAAGCCGGTGCAGTGCAGGCAGGACAAGCTGTTCCCCATGGGCTGATAGCTGGCACCAGGAGGAGCTGGTGATGTGAATCCCTTCCAGAGAGGCTTCCTTGCTGCTGCTTAAGAGCTGTAGTCCTGCTTTATTTGTCTGTGAACTGAAAGCAGCAAAGATATGGAAGAACAGTGCCTTCAAGGCAGTAATTTCTGTGACATGTAGGGGTTTCTGTGGGCAGTGGCTTCCAACTGCTTGCCTTCCTTCACAAAATCTAAAGCGCTGTGACAGAGTCAATATCCAGGTGCTGTTCCCAGGCAGTGATGATTTTCTGCTGAAGAACTGCAGCTGAAATCACCATAGACTCACTAGGCAGATCTGAAAACAGCTTTTTTTTTAATGTTATTGATACCACAAATGATAAAAGCTTCCTATTGAACTACAGTGCTGCAGCAGAAACTGTTTTCTGGCATTTTCACATTCTCAGTTGTTTTGAGTTTCTTCTGTCTTTTCCTTTATGTGCAGAACTTCTACTTAAAAGCAATCCTGCTTTTGTATACAGTGTTAGAGCAATTCTGAAGAAAAATTGTGTATATAGTTCAGTATGATTCTAGAACACTGTAAGAAAAATTCTGTTCACTTGACGAACTTTGCAAACAATGCGCAGAACACGATGGTTCAACAATTAAATAATTTTAGCTTTTAACAATGCTGAAAACAATAATAGAATATGTGTTAAGAAAAATCTATGGCTGTTGATATAGCTGTTGAATTCTACAATGGAAAATGATGCTAATTAATCAGATTTACATTTCCAAAGGGACACTATATAATGCTTTTGACAATAGTACAGATGGAGTCAGGGAGGATGTATTTTAAAACTTTAGGAAAGCCTTAAATTTTAAAACATTAAAATTTGCTTTTTATATGAACTCCTATAACAACAATGCCCCTACCTTTCTTGTCTACTAATTCTGCCAAAAATGATGTGTTTATTTGGAAACAGTAAAGTATGTCTGACATTTTTAAGACACAGCAAGGGGGGATTTTTTGCAAAAGTGAAAGGGGTGAAAAGGAATTTTTATCCTGCTAAAGAAGCAACACAATCACAAGATATCTGAGTTTTATAAATCTCCTGGATTGAGATAACATATGCTGCTCATTTTTTGGTATTTTCATTGAATCAAAAAGTTAGGACTTCGAATACACCAGAGCACTTCTATAACACAATGATTGTTCAGTGTTGGGTCCAGCTTGAGCTGTTCATCTGGAAATTTTAGCTGAAACCATCATAATTAATTAGAAATGGTTTAACTAGTTCAGAAAAAAATAATTGTAGGGCTCCCCCTCACCCTGGCTAGAGGCGTGCATGATCTCCTCTCCAAAAATGAAATAATCCTGATGGTGCCAACCTCATTCTGCTCCCAGCTCTCAAGCTCAAGTGGGCTCACACTGTAAGGCATCCCAGTCTGCATTGTTGCATACCTCGGAGTCTTTACAGTGGTGATCTGTTTCACCATATTCCGATCCATAATCAGACTTCCTCAAAATCTGGGGGTATTCAGCTGGGACAAATTGTCTTCAGTTGTTATTCAAAGGCAGCATGAGACAGGGAAGGCAAATGAGCAAAAGAACAGCCATGCTAAAAGGAAGGCGTGAAGACAGTATGGAAATAAAATAGGATTGTGAATGGCATTTTTTTTTTCCTTCCAACAAAACCTAATAACTTGTAACAGAAAACAGCTCAGTGCAGGAATGGGGAGGCAGGCCATTAACCTTTTGTTAGAAAGCACCAGAGTTTCAGTCTACCACTATTTCAAACACAGATGAGCACAGGATTTAACAAGAAACCACTGGTTGTAGTTTCAGCTGGTAAAATCAAATCTAGATGTAGGTTGATTCTCAAGCTAATTATCTGTGTTCTTTCCAGGCTCAGTGCAGAAGCTGGAATAAATTATTTTACTGGGGCTCAATGGGTCTACCTCTCTTTTCAACTTTTTATAAGAGACAAAAATCATATTTCTTAATTTGAAAAAATTATTGTTATTGTCAGGTTAAAATCAGCAATACTATGTCTGCCTAATGTATTTATTTATTAGTAAAATCAGGTAAATTAGTTAAAATTTAGCTTAATAGTGGGAATCTTCACAAAATGTAAAGCTTGTAATGAAAAGCTTGAAATTTGTATGCAGGAAATCTTTGTTCTGACTGTGACATTCTGAATTTCCATTTTGCTCTTATTCACTAAGCACTGCATAAACTGGGAACTCTGGCTTTAAATGTAGGTATTTCTAATCAAATCTGCACCCCTGTGGTTAGGTGATATATATCCTGTGATATTGCTTGTGTCCCTTGATTAAAGAAATTATATAATTGCACCTCTTTGAAACTTCTCTGTGCTAAATGTCAATTTTACATTTTACAGTTCTCAATTTTTACATTGTTGACTGATTTATGTAGTGTTTCTAGTAAAACTCTAGACATAGAACATTTCACTTATATTACTAGCAAACATTGTATACATTTTTTTTTTGCAAGCATTTGCCTTTTGCAGTGACAAATCATTGGCAATTCAAGATTTCAATCCCTACATTTCTAGAAAGCATTTGAGAATTTTCAAAATGATTGTAAGACATTTCATGAAATGAAAAAAATGAAAAGACCTTTAGATAAGATTTATTTTTTTCTTGCCAGAAATTTTTTTTTTGTAAGAGCACGCAACTAACCATTAAAAATTTGAGGCAATGCTACATTATTGTTGTGATAATGACCAAATAGGTGAAGTTCAAAATCTAAGTGCTGAGATGATTAAAAAATTTTAAGTACCTCATTTGAATGGGATAACATGAAATGTCTTTGTCTGGCACACATGCAGACCATAAGATAACTTCTAAAAATAAAAATAAATTAAAAATTGTATCCTTTTTGCCAGTTGTGGACATGTGAAAAGCTACAGGCTATTCAAATTGTGCTATGAATAGACCATTCTCCAGTGTGAGCAGAACAAGTACTTCCCAGGATTCAAATAAAATATTTTTCATCTTCACTGTGAAGAGCTTTTTCCTCTGCTTTCTTTATAGGAATAAAAGGACTTTCTGTTCTTTCAGTTGAGTGACCTCTGCCTTTCAGGGGGAAATGAAGTTTCTGCTTCACTCACCCATCACCACCACCCAGAAATTCTGCAGCTTCTGTGCCTGACCAGGTGAACAATTGGTACAACTGGGGATGGAAAGGAAGGAAAGAGAAGTATGTGAGCACATATTTGTACTTTTTCCAAAGTTTCCTTCTTTCCTGCAAAGAAGGCAGGAAGATTGGTGACCACCAGAAAAAGATCTTAAAACACCTCTCAGGTAGAAATGGATAGATTTTGTAGTATAGCAATATGATGGGGATTTAATTTGAAAGCTCACTGTTAAATGTCTCAGGCAGCTTTGCAGTTGCCAAAAGAATACACTTTATGCATTCAGCTATGTAATACCCAGTCTGCAGCATCAGTCACAGTCCATTTAGGTGCTTTTGTTACTCTGCAGTTTGTTGGAATTTCACTAAACTGTCTCAGCAACTCGTAGCACAGAGGTTTGGGCTGTTTTTTAAATTTGTTATATTTTCAAATAGCAGTCATTAGGTATTTTTCAAGTTATTCTGGAGATACTTTGCACTTGAATCATGAAATTGGAGATTTGAAGATATAGGGTGTTCTTAAGCCCAAAGTCATCCTGGGCAAAATCTATCCCAGCTTGTTGAGATTCACTGGCAGCTGGAGATTTAAGGGCTGAGGCTATTGTCATGGTACACTTGTATTGTCCCTGGCATTAGGTGGGCATAAACAGATTTAAAAGGGGCACAGTTTTGACAATATTTATATACACAGTGATTCTTTCATGTCCAACAAATTCTTTACTGTTGGTTTGTAGATGCATCAGGTCTCTCACGTAGCCTACAGATTTCAGTTATTGTCATTATGGATCTGGCATCTTTCATAAGTGCTGTACATTGTGTGCTTTGGTTCAAATACACCTGTCTACAATAAGTTATTAGAAAGTTTTAAGATGCATATGCACCTTTTAAAATACGCAGATATATTACTCCTATCCTTTTAAAAGTTGGCTAATGATTGACTTTAGGCAATGGTGTACCTATGTTCCTGTAATCTGTGTGTTTTATTTAAATTAAATGAAATTATTTTCATTTTGTAAAGTAATAAGTAAATTAAAGGGAAAGTCTTTGCAGGCTGCTGTTTTTATGTCCTAACCTTAAGCAGAAAGAAATCCAGGCCAACTAGTTGTGCTTGCTTTTATTTAAGTTCCTGTTGGCAGCACACTGATGGGACACATTAATCTTAGTATTAATGCTGAGGAAAAGGGGCTTAGAAGCCTAGGATGAATAAATCATTCCAGAGCCCATTTGGATCTGTTGGCACCTCCCCTGTTATGTTGTTGCTGGATAAAAAGGCTTCTCTAAGTGTTAAAGGGTTGGATAACACAATTGGCTCATTGCAGAATGGCCCTCAGTAATCTGTGAGTGTGCTGAGTGGGGGTAGCAAGCAACGGGGCAGGGTGGTTTGAGCACGTGGGCTGGCACTGAGAAAAGTAAAGACACATTTCCTTCTGTCCCCAATAACCTGTGCAGTCTCTGTCACTGGGACCAGTGGTGCTAGTGGTGCTTCCAGTCTCGCTCTGAGGTACTTGTTGACACTAGAGAGGAAGAAGAGTAGTTGAAATGCTTCCTATTTGTGTTATTTATATCCATCTCCAATCACTTCATTAAAATTTTTGGAGCCTCAGGGATGAGCCATTTATTTTGCAATTCAAAAGCCACATTTATCCGTTTATCTTTCCCTTGAAGACTTTCGCTGAATATGTAAAAAGGTAAAATCATCAGACTCCAAGAGTAACTTTTTGCTTCAGGTCCTTCATATCTTGTTCTTTTCTGGTCAGCTTTTGGGGTTTTTTCCAGTCCCTTTGTTTCTGCAACACACTCATCTATCTGTGGCTGGCTCAGAAGCCCCTCACTGCTCTGTTCCACAAAACTGCCCTGCTCTCAGGACTCTCCTTCATAACACGGCCTCGGAAATGAGTTTTGGCTACTGTTCTCCTTGGCCTCTTCCAGATTCAATTCAGATGCAGTTCTGTACATCTTCAGTGTAGGATGCAACTAAAATTTGTCTCCATGAGGTTTCTGGGGTGAAGGTGAAGGAGCTCAAGGAAAGAGGGAATGAGCAGTGAAACTAGAAGGTTCACAGCCTTTTCACCACCCAGCTCCTGACGCCAATAAATCAGTGACTGCTATGATGTGTTTTCACCAGCCCCAGGTGGGCTTTTCTGCCTTCTGGAGCATTCTCTGCACTTAAAAATTAATGGGTGGGATTGGTCTCTGGGTGAGATTTTCCCAGTTTCCCAGAGCTTTCATTGCTGTCCCATGAAACAGTGGCTGCAGATGGCAGAGGAAGCTTGTCATATGGCAGTAGCTACACATTTTCAGTAGTCAGCAAACAATTGCATACTACAATTTACACTCTCTTCTCTGGTCTGTTCTTCAACTGATGAAAAAACTATTATTAGCCAGGCAATAATCAAATATTTGAAATAGGCATATAAAAGAAGATTTGGAGAATAATGCATGCTACCATCTATTAAGCATTTCACGCCCTCAAGAGATGCACTGAAGTGTAGAAATTCAAGCTATATCACTGTATTTTTACCTGACACATTTGCTCTTGAGGCAGCTCTATTTTCTCAGTGTATTTTATTCGTAAAACCATCTTGTTTTATAAACACAGATAATCTTTAATGTGATGGATGTAATGTACAACAACTATTTCAGATAACTTTTAGTTGTTAGATAGCACAAATCACAGTTAAAATAATATTAAAACAGAAGGAAGATGGAAAACAGCATGAAATGTCTCAATACATTTTATTTTCAATGAAATAATAGAATACTGCTTTACCAGTTCTAACATAAATAGAATAATTTGAAAGCTATCTACCTGTACATGTGCTGTAATAGATAGAACCTACTTTTTCAAGTCATCTGCTTGTCAGTGGAAGGAAGCACTGCTTTTCATATACATGTGGTCCTTGTAAAGCTGCTGGTTAGCAACAGTTTACAATTAAAAAACTCAAGCAATGAGCAGTATGTGGTAATGGAACACCAGAAACAGAAGGGAGAGAGCAAGAGTCACTTGTGTTTGTTCAGAACGTGATTTTCCCAAGTAATAATAATTTAACTCATTTCTTAAGCAGGGGAACAAATCCCTGTGTGTCTGTCTTGATACAGCATCTTATTCCTTTTCTGCTTCCCGTCCTCTCCCACTGTCTCTGGCTCAGAGCTGTGCCAGGTACAATGGCTTGTGCAGTGACCTAATGCTGGTCTCACTTTCTACAGCACAGTTTGTGAATAAATTCTCTACCTAGGTTGTTCAAAAGCCTCCAAATTGAGTATTTATTAAAATTGTTGGTTTTAGAACAACAGTGACTCAAACTGTTAAGTCAGTTAAGGAAAGTTTCCTTGATGTTAAGGAAAAGAATCTGTAATTCTGAACTGATTTGCAAGCAAATGTTATTATAATGAAAAATCCCTTTCTGAATTCCTCACTTTTCTTCTGGATTTTCAGGATGGGGTCCATCCAAAGTGGCAGGGAGTATTCATGCCTGCAGTGGTCTCATCACACTGTGTCATGTCAGAGAAGGTATGGGAGCCTGGCTGCTATGGAAGGGCCAAGTCTTAATGCAGGCACCTTTTATCTTAGAAGAATCTGATATCTAGTGTTTGGTCACTTGCTAACAATTGGAAAAGCAGAATGTGGCCTGACTTGTAATAATAGTTATTATTAAATTGCATGGTGGGCCTGAGTCTAATTTTACTCTTATTTTATAGAGCCATTGACTTTAATGGACTTGCTCCAAAATTTTCACTGGCATAACTGTGAGCAGAATTAGGCCCAATAACTGTCATGTAAAACAAAGTCATTCCATCTTGTAAACCATAAAGCAGGTTACATGGTAGTTAAGTGTGGGCCAAAACCATTAATCTTTCAGATGATGTGTTTAATGGCAGCCTTGGATGCTTGCAGTCAATTAAAATTTCCTGGCACGTTTTCATAGGACAAGGAACGTTTGTTACTACTCATGTCCAAAAGAAATTCTAGCTGGTGTAATTGTATTTTGCTTAGCTAAAATTGCCTTTGTGCTTATAGTTAGGTTGTTACTCTTCACTCTGTCTTTTAGAAAACCCACACAATTGTGCATTTCTTTTGGTGCAGATGATAGCTGTGCTATCACCCAGAAGCAGCATAAAGCAGAGTTTCTCTTACTCCATGCTGTTGAACTGCAAAGTGTCTCTAAAGTCTAAAATTGTGAGGGGGAAAGGAAGTGTCGAGACTGCAGTTTTAATATTTAGGGACAGAATCTCAGCTAATATAAATTACCATAGATGGGTTGAAACATAATCTTAATTGATCTGCCTTTTATCTCTTAAAATAATGTACATTTTAATTGGCCTTGCCCCTTTGGTTTTATTACTCCTACCTATAAAATACAATATTTTATGACACTTTGGTCTAAAAAAAAAGAAAGAAAGAAAAAAAGAAAACAATATACAGGCTATTACACTTTTTCTTGTTGTTTCTCCTTGTGTAAATCCTGAACTTGGTCTGAAGTGACTCTGAAACATTTCAGATCAGCTACCATAACAGTAAGAATCCTTTGAAAACACCTGTAATTTTGCCTGTTTCTTTGGGCAATCAAATCTGCACTTTGTTTAATGCTCATTGAAGGGAAAGTGAATTTTCCCAGCCATTGGGAAGGTGGGGCAGTGTTACCATGTTAAGGAATTTATGCCAGATTAAGAAAATGCCCCATATGGGCTTCCAATGGATACATGGAGAGCAGTGTGTTCTTTGCATGTCCTGTGGGAAAGCCTGTCAAAACTGTGGACATGAGAGATCAGGAAAGAGTTTAAAGGAAAGAACAACAGCCAACTCCCAGAGCTACAGAGTGGCTCAAGAAAGTGTGGTGCTCTTCCTCTCAGTGAGTTATATATTATGTTAATATAATTTTTACTTCACTCTCTCTCAAAGTGGTGTGTGCAGTGAGGGACCAGCTGGTCAGTTTTATGAGAATATGTTGGGAATATGAGTCAAAATGTTCCAGCAACCTCCAGATGCATCCACAAACAGAATTCTTCATTGCACTCTATTAAATAAAAAACCCCTCAGAAACTGATATTGCTGGTACTAAAGACTGGTGGTGATCTAAAACATTGTGCACATGCTTATTAGGCATTGGAAAAAGCCAAAGGAGGTGCATGCGAGGCAATACCTGCATATTTTAGTTAAATATATCAGGAAGCAAGAGTGCTTGTGACCAAGCCAGAAAATTGAATGCGAAGAGTGGTTTGGGCTTACCAGCTACAGGTCTCCTAACCTGAAATATTTTATTTTTGGATTTCAGTTTCACAATACTATATACTTGGCTTCTCCAGTTCAAGTCCATAACAAATTATTTGCATGCTGTGCTGGGATTAAAAAAAAAATAATAAAAATTGAGAAACAGCTCTGTTAGCTCTTTAGTTTGACTTCAATATATTCTCAAACTCAGCCAACAAATACAGTCATCCTACACTTGTAGAGCTTCTGGTTTTTCTTGGCCCATGCAGCCCTTTGTCCTCTGTCTCTGAAAACCTCCTCTTTATTAAGTTCAATTCATTGTCTTATATGAATAGGAATCAGTGCACATCCCTAGAAAAAATCCCTAGGGAACTATGGCACTTAGTTTTTGATCACTACCACCCTTGCTCATCAAATTATGGTAATGGGAAATCAAATATTCTTTCACTCCTTGGAAATGTAAAACAAATTCTCCAGACTCTGGCTCCAGAATGGTTCTAGACTAAGGAATAGAGGAAATGAATGAAAACACAGAAATTTAAAAGGCCAAAAAGATAGGAAGGATTGATGCAGAAACACGAGTGTCTCTGACATCGAGATTAGCAATGAGACTTGTCCTGCTGCTTCTCAGATATACACACTCCACAGCCATCTACCCAGCTTCTGCCTGGGGTCATAACTGTCTGAAGTAGAATGCAGCAGTTTGACTGATGGCTTCCCTCTTTGCCTTCTTTCTTTTCCTCCTGCACGCTTTGACAACAATTTTTAATTGGCTGCAAGACTTGAGGTTACAGTCTTCTGCCTGTATTCAACTGATCCATAAGTATCTGCTTTCATTTCCCTCTGCAGCATCCTTGTGATCCCACTATTCTGACTTCTGCTGCTTGCTCATGCTGGTTTTTAATATGCCTTTAATTATCCCTTAATCAGAGGAATCTGCATGTCTAGTCAACCTTTTTTTGTTGTTGTTGATATCAAGGTGGCAGAACTATTAAACAGTAGTGTCCAAGAAGAGAAGAGGAATAGTTTGGAATGGCTGTGGAATTTGTTAATAGGAACATGAGACAGTGAAGAGTTTGTTCTGAAAGGGGTTGTGGCAACTTAACAGTTTACCTACACAGAAGCAACATAAAAAATAGTTTAAATATCTTTAGTAGTAAAATCAAGATGCTGTCATGGATTGTATTTTCTAAAATATGAGACAATTGTACAGTACAGGAACATTCAAAAACCTACTATTAATTATTAATACAAATGAATAAATACACAGGGAGTTCTAATTGCCAGCTCTATTCTGAATTCATCTTTGTTTAAGGGTTAGAAGGGTCTGACTCAGACACAAATTCCTCCTGTTAGTAATTCAAGCTATTTTTAATAGTGCAAACTGAGTTCCTTTAAAAGATTGTATTAAAGTTCTCTTTGATTTCAGATATCTTCATATATCACACTAGATATGTATCCCAGATATCTGAGCTGTGTGGGAAATGGGTATGCTCCAACTTACACAATGTTTTGGAAAGGCAACCTGAAACAGGAGATTGGCAACCAAAGGAGTGTGGGGAGCCAGCTAGGCAGAAGTATTCTTTAGTTCAGTGGCTGGACTTAAAGTGAAAAATTGTCAATTTTCTGTTTTAGAGGGGAGAAAATGTTATTTGCTTTTTGTTCACCTGCCATGGGGAAATTGTTAAAAAACAAACAAAAACCAGCAAACTAAAACAAACAAATTTTAAAAAGCTTGCTATCCAGTATGCATTTTCAGATAAAATGCATTTCTCTTTAGACATCTTGGCAAAACAGGAAATGTTACTATAAAGTATTTTGGTCACTGAAGTTGTCTTTTTCTTAAAATATTTTTGCAAGCAAACTTATTTGGCAGGTTGGATTGATTTAAATTGGTGCATCTTTTTATATTTTTCAGTTTTAAGAAATAATCAGATCCTTACTTCTGAAGTGTGGGAGGGAATTGTATGGTTCTGGGCTTGGGCAGTCCAACCCAGAGAAGGACATCAAGCATGGTTTGCTCCTTTCATAAACAAGTTATTTGCTCCTCTTGTATTGTTGCTGATCCATTTGGACTATTAACAAGATTTTTAAAACTATTAAAGCCTCACCACTCATCTTCAAAACTGCCTCAAAACTGCATCTTTGATTTATGTGGTCAGCATTTACTCCCTAAGGTCTTACTGACCTTGGCAGTGGTAGAAATCATATTTTCACATGCATGAATTGCCCTTGACTAATTTCTCCAGTACAGTTTGAACATAAATAACCTTCCTTTGGCACTTGCATTTTTTACTTTTCACTTGTTTATTTTTAAGAAACATGGTGTGAATGTGTGTATGGAATATACTGAAAAGTGATTCTCTATTGAAGTTTGGTTAAGAATGTGTGTTATTGTTCTCCTTGACTGTGTTAATGCTAGATGGAAGGATTTTTTTCTTTAGTCCTTTTTTTTGTCAAATTTCCCTTTCAGAATCACACAATTCACAGTGACTTTTGATGTTATTCTCCCTCATAGTAGTTAAACACTTCTAAGAACAGAGTGAAATTAATTTTCTCATTGGGACATGGGACGCATACTCTATAATAGCCCTCCCTATTTGATTAGCAAACATAAAAAAAGGTTAAGGTTCAGAAATATGTGGAATTTGTGAAATTTACTTCCAGTAAAAAGTCTGCCAGGGCTGCAGACACATTGCAAGTGACTACACCAGACAGCAGCCCAGGAGAGAAATTCAAGAACAGAACTTCACTATCAGTACCTGAGCATCAAGAAAATATCTTACACTGTGTAACTGAGTGGTTTCCAGAGGGGGAGTGTGGAATTTGAGCACCACAAACATTTCCCACATTTGTTTTGGAGGTAGGATGTGGCCTGGCAAGACAAGAAGCTTGACATCCACAGAGAAGATGAATAAAAGGTTGGAAAGTAAAAATCCTCAGTCCAAATTCAAGCTCTGCTTCTGAGCCATTATGCCCTGGTGTGTAAAGGAAAGCACTGCATTGGAGAATGTGTTAACTGCCATGGCATTGTAAAACTCAAAATTGTGATTTGGGTACGTTCTGAAACATTCAACAGTGCTAGCAGAAATCAGGTAACCCTATAATTTACTTGGTCAAGGTAAACCTTGTGGAACTGTAAACAAAAAGAGGATGGTAAGGTGAATCTAACAGCAGATAGTTATTATTGAGTCATTCAGCTTTTTGAACCTGTGCCTTTTACTGGCCTGTTGGAAGTGTGATGAATGATTTGCTGGTCTCTGATACAATGTTTGCAGCCATTTGTAGATACAGTGAATATTTCCTTAGTGATGCAACTACAAAAAGCATGGGTGAATGCACTACAAGATTGTCACAGTTCATAGAACATTAGCTGAGGTACAACTCCATGATGTGTTTTCTACACATAATTGTGGAGTAAGAATAGAATTTTTCCTTCTCACTTGCAGACATATATTTTGAGTTCCCTTTGCAATGTTCTCACCAGAAATTTTCCTAACCTTTGGCCAAAATGTTTTTGATAGCAGTATCAGTTCCATTGTCTAATTCTTGAATTGTGTTTGAGATGGAAACAATACCTTCATTTTCTGACAGCATTTTCAGAAAATGTGGCATCAGTCCCAGCACTACCTCATGCTCTGTGACAGGGACTGGCAGAGGATGCACCTTCCAGTGCTGTCTCCAGGGCTCTGGGAGTGCTGCACTGCAGAGTTCTTGGGCCTTGGTGGCTTTGGGACAAAGTCTGAGGGACAAAGTCAGCAGAGTAATCTCATCATTCTCTGATGTGTGGTGAACTGGCACCTGTGCAAGACTGAAATTCTTCAGAGAGGCACAGAAGCCATACTTAATATCAATGACCTGAGTATTTCAAGCAGAAGAAATCCATGAACTGTGAGCCCTGTTCAGCTTTCATATGAAGAATCCTCTTTTCCCATTCAAGATTTTTTTTACAAAATGTTGATGCCTTTTCCCCCAAAATGTATCCTGTGGACTTTCTTTTGTATTCCTATAATTTCTGCTGATAAGCTTTCAGATCTTTTACTTTGTAAAAAAAAATGCCTTTTCTGTGACAATCTAATATAAAGAGTAATCTAACAATGGGAGCCTGGAGGCAAAAGCCCCCTTGTGTTAATATGCTTGTTACAGAAATGCAACTTTCTATGAAGATTGAATCCCTAGTTTATGGGATTGGAACCTTCAGCCTAAGATGAAAGTGTTCAGCCTAAGAAACAACTGTTTTACTGTGATTTTCACTGCTAGGGCTGTACACTAAGTACGTTGGTTATGTGTTCCTTAAAGGCATTATCTTTACCTACCATATTATAAACTATCTCCTGTTTGTTATCTCTGTTGAAGATTGCTGGAAACTCTTGAGAGCTCCTTGCATTGCCTGTGAAGTGCTGTCAGTGTGGCACACCTTTTGTTCTTTTTAGAAAAGCCATAGGATAATAGCAACTTGGCAGTGGATAATTTTCTAATTATATGGCTTGCTCTCCATTTCAGAGGCTCACTGGCAGTTTCAGAGTAACAGGAGGATAAATGATGCTGATCTTTCTCTGCACAATGACACCTTTAAGAGAGAAAGTTACAGTCCAAACCACATGTATTCAGGTAAGGATCCTATGTAACTTTTATTTATAAAACCCTGACAGAATGAATGTTATATGGAACGCTGGTGTAAGGGTGAATTCTGTAGCTGTACACTTGGAGTGATACTGTTCTTCCTTTCTAATCTCTGTCTGAGAATTCTTAACACACATACCCTACTAGCCCAGATAAGCACACAGAAGGATTGTCACAATTTTTCACAGGTGGGAAGTTAAGTCATTGCCTTGAGCTACTTAGGAAGTCTTAAGGTTCAAGAGACTTCCCTCTTCCATCCCATGCTCTAAATTACAGAACCATCTTTCCTCCCTCATTTTTTGTAGCTGTCCAAAGTCATCCACAAAAACAATTTGCTTGATTTCTTAATGAAATAGATATCATAGATATACAGAAAAGGACATTTAACAGTCTTTCTACAGTTACACCTAATTACTCAGGCTCTTGAATATGCATTGCAGAAGTGCTAAGCTTTAATTGCTTTACTTCTTGTTGTTTGATTAATTTGTATTGTTGTAGCATTGATGTTTTCATTGTTCTACTTAAAATAATTGAACAACGAAACCTTAAAATTCTTTGCATATGGTGCTTGTAAATTTATACCTAAAACCCCTTGAATATGATGTTCCCAAGCCACCTAAAGAGGAGCAACCCACATGCCAGTGCAAACATAATTCTATTGTAGTGTTTATCACAATAAAATAGTGGGTTTTTCCACTGAGCTATGTGTTCTGAGCAAGATGCAGGAGAGCCTGGGGCTGTGTGTGATCAAAAGCTTCACACAATCTGACTGGGTCAATGAGTTTTTCCAGGCAATTTAGACAATTTTCTGTGTCTAGACAAAAATCCCTGGATTTCTCCTTAGTGTTTATCAAGATAAACTTCACAAAGTATTTCAGAAATTCTTTGCTTCGTTCGTTCGTTCGTTCGTTCGTTCGTTCNCCCCTCCCCCCAATTTAGGACTGATGAACTCTTCTGTACATCTCAGCATGGTCACAGCCACTTCTCTCCTGCTCAAACAGAGCAGCGTTAGCTGAATCACACCCACTCTTTGCTACACATAACTCCTCCCAGAGTGGGAATGCAGGATTTGCAGGATGGCTGCCAGCCCTCTCTGCACACAGCATAGCTGAAGTTTTTCCAGCTGATGAGGACGAGGTGCTACAATTAAGCCTCACAGCACAACAGACACTGCTGAAATGAATTTCACTTCTCAAACTTTCTTCTAGAAGTTCACCATCTCAGCTCCTCATTGATCCCCCTTTAAGGTCCTGAAGTGTAATTTGAATTTAGAACTTTCTAATGTTACACTTTTCCATGTTCCTGTGTTTCAGTAGTTTTTTGGGGGGTTTTTTTAAGTACTTAAACCTGGCCAGAATTTTTTTGAAGTACTTGGCATTTTGGTACAGAACTATTAAATATAATGAGATTTGAAGTACAGTTTGGAAGGCACACCATGTTTGCAGGCCTGATTTGTACAGTGCATCAATTATTTGTGCGTCTGAAGTGAAGCAGTACTATGTGTAGAGGTTTTGTGGGACATGGGGCTATATCATACCATATTTTCCCATCCTACCTGAATAGTAGTTTTTTTAGTTTTGATGTTTAGGTTGCAAAGTTTCTGAGCCTGTGTTCAAGTCAGACTGCTGTGATGCTACTGGTTTTAGTAACATCAATGCAATTGAAAAGAAACAAATAGGGCTTCTTTTGTTGGTAGTGGAGAAATCTGCTTGATCTTAGAGTCAATGTCTGTATGAGAAAAGGGGAAACAGTTACATTCTTTATGGTATCTATGAAAACTGAAAGTGTATTGCTAGAGGCCAAACTTCTATTCTTAATTTTGCCACTATTATATTGTAGATAAAATTAGAGGAATAACTTAAGGTGTAATAGTGATGACTGAAATTACTAAATGGACTATTTTTAAATTTTTATTTCTAGTTCCAAATACAATCAGAGAATAAGTGTTTAGGGGCTAATGTTCATTCATTCGATATGTCCTTATGCTGATAGATGATGATGCATTTAATGAAAGATGGCAACATTCTGACAGCTGGAATGTTTGTGAGGAAAGGGACAGATAAAGGTTTGCTCTTGTGACTTTAATACTGTCATTCTTGCATCTTGAACTATTTAATTTGGAAGCACTATGTTCTTTGAATGAGATAAGAATTTAGTATGCTGTGCAGCTTCTCTTAATACATCTGCTGTCTAAAGAAGCAAGGTGGAAAAAAGCAACAAATAAACCCAAAGAAATTGTATCAGTAGCACTTAGTTTTACATCCCATTTTGTGCAAAGACAAAGCAAATCAGCCCATAACAGAAATAACCAAAAAGAAAATGAATGGATCTAGAGAAATGGCCTATCGAAAGCACTAAGTGAGGTATAAATAAGAATTTCACTAGTTTCATAGGAGGATCCTAGAAACAGTCCTTTCCTAAGGTAAAACTAAGTTATTAGGTATATTTCCCATTAATATGTGGTATCCATAACTGAGAACCCGAGTACTGGAAAGCTAGGTAATGGTGACAGTATAGATCACTATTCTTCATTGTAAATAATACATAATAAGGTCATTATTTCTTCATTTTTATCACCCTTCTCTGTGGTCAAACTCTTCCTTGAAGATCCTTTGGAAAGGAAAAAAAAAGTACTTTATTTTATCTTAAGTAATTTGGCAGCAATAAGTTTTAACAAAAAGCAAAATAATGATAAAAATATAATGTATTCTGAGCAGAATCAGAAGACTGCAACAGGGAATTCACTGCATGCCATACAGAACCTAAAGCAGCTTTCCATGTTTCCAGCCAACACTTAGAGCACACCCAGCTCTGTGGATCTTACAGTGTGCAAGGTACAACCCGGGCATTTCCCCCACAGCTTCTGGAAGGAGCTACTCTTTGTGAAATGAACTCACATATGAGCAGCCACACTGGCTGAAGTGTGGAGAAGTGTGCTGGGAAGTGCCACCATTAATCTGTGCAAGGCTTTGAAGATGACCTTTTCAACAGGCAAATTTCTGCCTTCTCATGTCCCCTCAGTGCTGTGTTTTCAGCTAACTCGGGTTTGGTTTGCCCCAGCCTTCTTGACTTTCAGAGCCATTCAGTTCTGTAAAAGTGTCTTGCTAAATTAAGCCAAGACAAATACCAGCAGAGCTGTATCCATGCTAGGAAATTGCACCAGTGTAACTATAAACTGAGATAGTTAAATCAGCACTGTGTGTAGACATAAGCACTTTGCTGGATTTTAGTCAAAACACTTTAAAAGTAATGTTAAATGTTGGTTTTGTGCCAGATGTGGGCCAAACTGAACCACCTGTATTCATATTCTATGCTTAGCCATTAGTACACTTCAAGTACATTCAAAATTTAAGACAAGACAAAGGCCCACTGAAGTAATTTAAAACTTAAGGATATGCATCTGCTTAATCTCTTTCCTGACTCAGGAGGGACTTAAGCATGTACTTAGACCTATATGCTAACATTTTCTGCTGAATAAGTACCTTTATTTTTTTAAATGGCATTCAAGAAATTCTAATTTTGAATGTAATAGGAAAATTCCTAGATTCATTCAGCCAAAGATAATTGCTGTTTGGAAAGCTTTGCACGCTCACAGTAAGAAAAGTACGTTTATCCAAGGAAAAAAAATCCTCTTTAAATTAGTGCAACCTACAACGCAATATTATTTTTATTAGCATGTATGCCGTAATGCTAAAAGCTGTTATATGTTTGACTCAACCCAATAATCACACAATGTAAACGGTACCCAAACAAGAGCTGGAATTAATCTTTGCATTGCAAAGATTAATTAACCAGAAGGTTATTTTGCACCATTCTTCAGGGCAAAACATATCATTTGCTCTAAGGCTACAGCCTCTTTGCCTTGCCAGGGTACTTTAAAATAGTTCTGAAATTTCTTTTTGAGGAGCAAGGCAATAAATTATTCCCCAGGACATGTTAGGTAGTACAAATTCTGTCAGTAGAGCAACTTCAAAAGCTGTGCGCTACACAGCTGACTCTTGCTGGGCCACAAGCCCTCCCAGGATTTTCCATTTCAGTCAGTTCCACTGGAGGAGAATTTCAGATTCATACACTCACGTGAGCTTCACTGGCCAAACAGATTACTGGTCCTCTCCCAAATGTGAGAGATTTCCATCCAGTGCCACACCCTCAGGAATATTCCTTCTTCGTCTCAGGTTTTGTGTTTGAATGTTTCTATTTGAGATGACAATTAAGCCTGTAGAATCTGACTTATGACATACCATTAAATACTTTTTATTCTTTCCATATGCTGCGCTGATATCTTTTCTGTGCAAAAAGGGTATCCAACAGTCTTCAGAAGAGAGGGCTTTATGAAATCAGCTTCTTATCAAACCATTAGATTTCATGGTCCAAGCTTTTTGGTAGGCTCTTGGGAGTAATATTTGTGTGGTACCAAAGGAATTCACATTACTATGTTTTCATCTCTGAAGTCTGGATGCCTCAAAATTCACTTTTTAGGAGTGCTGGAATTTGATTCATGCTGCAGTATATGCTTACACAGGTCTCTGTGAGATTTTCCTCTTTGTATACAAAAGGCAAAACAACTTTTCTTTTCAATTTTTATTTTTCCTTTCCCACAGCCCTGTTTTTCACTGGAATCATGATAACATATTTAAGCAATGAACAACATGGCATTTTAACATTAATCCTTAATGTTATTGAAAGGTTTAAACCTGCATATTTTTCACTGTCTCATACACCATTCTAATTTCTTTTACTCTGTTAAATTCAGACGTAATTTAGGATGGAAAAATACATTTTAGAATTACACTTGCAGCATGTAGTATTAGTATGACTTTTTCATGGCATGACAGTGATGTTTCTACAATCTATACATATTGATTTAGGCTGATAATAAACAATTTGATTAGGCTCTATCTATAGGCTGTCATTTCAATCACTGTCACTGTTCCAATAGAGTGGAAGGCAGATAGCAGACACATATGGCAAGATTTCTCAAAATAAAAACTCTGGCCTGATTAGAGCCCTGGGTTCAGTGAATTGGACAAGACAGCTCAGCTGCCAGGTTATTAACTCCCTCAGAAAATACTCTGCCTTTTCCCCGGGGCCAGCCTGAATATTCTGATCTGGATCGATAAGCAATCTCCGGTGTGTACAAAATGCCAGCTAGAATCATTTGTCTCAGTGCAGTCTCCTCACAAAGGATAAAACACCTGCAGTATATGGCCTTCTCTCCTCCTCCCCCACCTTCCCCCTTTTAACTAATGACCCACAAAGAGGGAAGAAGTAACTGAATCTGTTCCATCATCAGGAAGGCTCTCTCAGGTTTGTTTTAATGATCACAATGGCTACCTTTCAATCTTACAAAAATTATATCAGTCATGGTTTCCCTGTGGCATGTTTATGTAAGTAATGTGAACCACAATGTAATGACAAGTGTACAGATGTCATTGTAAGAGGGCCCTTGGCAAGAAGATATCTCAGAATGTCAGAATTTTAATAAACCGTGGGCTGCTGGTAGGGTTCTCTTTGGTGGTTGTCTTTTATATTTGTAATGTCTGCTGTGATCTGTTGCTTGGGCCCGAGATTTTTCAAGAGTGTTTAGTAACAAAGGATATTTTACAATTGATTAGAACAGAATCATTCTTTTCCAGAGTGGTGGTGTTTTCCCAATCCATTACATATCTGTGGTTTTGTTTGTAGCAGTGCTGGATTGTAGCCATATAACTTGTAGTTTCTTTAGATGCCAAAAAGGAGTTTTTATCTGAGTGAATTCAGAACTGTTCAAAGCTTTTGGGTGTTTTTTCCACATGTTGACCTGTTAATAAGCCCCCCCTTGACTCAAATCAAAATCAAATATCTGCAAAGTGTGAGAAAATCGGCAAACCTCCAAGTTTCTCTCCTTCATTGGTTATTTATTACACCTGGAGTCACAGGATAGGACCTCCCATTGCCTAACAAGTCTGTAGCTTCACATGTCCCATGTTGTCAAGAAATAAAAGCTGAATATCCTCAGCAATCTACATAGAATTTACTGAGCAAGTTTTGACACTGAATACCTGTTTCTGGTATGGATTAAGAGTCTTTCAGGATTAGAGGCCAGTTTTGACTTATTTTTCAAGGCTGTAGAACTAGCTCTTCATCCAGCTGTTAATGACAGCATCATTCTGACCTCAGTTTAGGTAAATGTTCATGTCTGTATGCCTACAGAAAATTTACCTTGAGTTAATGTAAACTGAAGATCCATGCCTAGTTAAAAAATTTAATGGCTTTTATGTCATGTTTGCTTATGACAAATTATATAAAAGCATTTTATGTTTGTACTGCCATCACTTGGAAAAGCAAGGTTTGCATTTACTCTCTGTCCTTTGCTGCATGGGGTGTCCTGCCTTCATAATGTCAAGAAATTAGAATATTGCCTTCCAGATAGCTCCCTTCATATTTTCTATCTAAAACTTGAGGAACTAAAGATGCTTTTAAAAAAGAACAATGTAAGGAACAAATTCAGTGAATTGATTTCTCAATGTAGAAAACACATTTCCTATCAAGACACTTATTAGAATGTTTATCTCAGAGAAAATGCACACAGTTTATATGAAAAGCTGATGTTATGTTAATTCCCATTATTACATACAGATGATATTGAGGAAGATGGAACAAAGTGCCTTTAAACCAAAGCTGATGACTTTTTTTTTTCTTGTTTGCTACAGTTTTATTGTAGTGAAATATGTTCATTTTAGCAGTGGGAAACTGCCCTAAATAGACAGCATAAGAGCAATAAGATGTCACATTGCAAAGCACAATTTAAAAATGATATGCTCTAGAAGTAAGGCTTTTGGACATTTTGGTTTATGTATTAAAACTTCCCACAAATTTGATTGAGAATGAGCCTTTGACGGATATTTGCTGCAGTTATGCTGCATTAGACTCGATTTATCCACCACCTCTCATTGTTGCTATTGATTGATTTTTAAATTAGATGAAGGCAATCAGTAAATACCACCCAATCAAGTCCTAAAAACATACAGGAGATTAGACAATTTAGGGTAATCAATGAAAATATTCTGTGATTTGCTACCACTCAATTTTGACCATAAATTACGACCATAACTTGCAAGTTAGTAAGCCATAAAACAAGTGGATGTGACAAGAAAACTACAAGAAATGAATTAAGGCGATGAAGAGGAACCACTAGTGTTATCATTTAATGAGACAAAATTACTCTTTATACATATCTGGCATTTCTAGTTGAGTCCTGCCAACAGTACTGGAGTACAAGAGCACTAACACATCTTATTTTTCTAGAGTTTTGGTTTTGGGGTGTTTTGCCACATGAAAACTGTTCTTTTGTGTAACAAATCAGTTTGAACAATAACTAATCTACTAATTAATCTAATTTTGTTGCAGCAAATAAATTAATGTAATTTTAGGTTTAAAGCCTGCTGCTTGCCAAAACCCCTCACCTTCATCTGAGGCACTTGCAAAGACTAATTTTAAAGTCACACTTTTACGTGGTGTTATATTCTACAAACTTTAAAATGTAGCAAAAAATTAATGGTATTTTAGATCAACACTTCGAAGAAGCTGTGCTAATTCATTTTCTCTGTGATACATGTCACCCATTTTCTGTATTCTCACAACAGTCTCACTAGGAACTAATTCACATATCTTAAAAAATCTGTTTTAAAGCTTATTTAGTAGTTGTAAATAGGTGTCCACACGTTTTCTATTTATGAACTTCAGTATCTATTTTTAATTTCTAGGCAGCATCTATGTGGTTCTAGGCTGAAAAGCTGCTTACAAATATATAAGCATCTATTAACAGCTATAGGCTACATTGGTATGAATTGGTGAAATAAAGCAAAAATTTATCATAAATCTGCTCCCTTAAAAAAGTAGTACAGATGTGACACTGCTGAGCAGCATGGAAAAATCTTCCTGGTTAATGCCTTTATGACCCTCTTTAGAATAAGGAACATTTGGAATGGGAGAACAGGATAATTTTTGGGAGTGTTGATCATAGAAAAGGATGAAATTAAGAAACTTTTGTCAAGAGGAAAATTCATGTGCCTTTTCCTGCATTAAACAGAAATCTGAGAGACCTGAAAACTGCCCAGGACACCTTGAGTGGCGATGAGATTTTAACAGAGGACAGAAGGAAAGAGCACTCTCACTGCACTCACACCCACTGAAATACAAAATGACTTTGTAGAGCTGGATGCTAGAGCAACTCCTTTGAGAGCAGATAAATGCAAAATGCACAGGTGGAATAAACATTAAAAATATTTGGATTTATATCTACCATGATTTAATTAATTCCCAGTAAAGACAGATTTCATGTTGCAGCAGAGAAAGCAAAGCCCCCAGAGCCAGAAGAAAGCATTAGTGGTGTTGCAAAGAACAGATTAGTCAGCAAATACTGACTCTGTATCAGCAGGTGGACTCTGTGTGAGATAATCCAGAATTAGAACTTTGCAAGGATAGCATGCAGAAATTCCAAATTCTTGCTGTAGTAGACAAATATCTGGTGCTAGCAACTATTTAAAAAAAAAAAAAAAAAAANCGCTAGCAACTATTTTAAAAAAGAAAAAAAAAAAAGTAGCTGTTCTTAGCTGTCTTTTTTTAAAAGACATTTCCTTTAGCATAGGGTTTTAGACTCAGGATTTACTTTTCTGTGCAGGTCTGTGGAACAGTATAATAGAATAAGTCCATGAAAGTGCTGGGCCCCTTACAAAAACATGTTTCTCACTGTTAAAAATACTCCCCACCTGAATTCTGAATCTGACATTAGAAAATGTCCAAGTCTGGTCTTTCACATTTTCTATGTTGTTAAGTACATGTGTCTAAGGCAATCCAGTTTGAAGGACTATGTGAATCCGTCATAGAATACAGAACCTTTCCCAGCTTACTAAATATTCTTTTTGAAAATATCATTGAAATGGACTTCTCTTTAACTCCTGCATTTTACCAGTTTCTATATGTTCATAAGATTTTAAGAAACAAGTAAATTCAGTGCTAATAATACCTTTTCTTCCTTCCACGTAAATTTGGTACTAGAGGAAGCTTCTGTGTCTTTCATCATTGGCATAATTTCTAACAAGTATGTACAATGAGACTGGAAGACACATAGTTCTCAAAAATAATATTCCTCCCTCTGTTGGTAACATTATTTCTGAAATCTGAGATTTTAGTTTAATTTGAAATCTCCTTTGAAAATACATTCCCAGCTTATTTCTAAAAGATTCTGCATGTGATTGAACCTGTGGTAGAAATTTGCAAGATACACAGTTAAATTGCAAAGGCAGGAAATGAAACAGCTCAGAATCTGAACGAACTCTGGAGCATTTGCATTCCCATATTTAAATATTTGCTGGAATTACATGTGAGCTATAACTTTTCACTCGCTGGAATTTTTTGCATTCTCTAAGTAATAGTGCTAAGACAAATCAATGTTTATGTTATTGTGGTATATGATTGTATCGTTCCATCCCGTGTTTGTGTGAGTTAAAAACATACAAAACCCCAATAATCTCTAGTAAAGGAGAACAGGAGAGGGTGACAAAAAAGAAAACCCCTGACTTAAAACAAAGACAGGGACCTATTTGCAGTTCCTGATGGACTGATGCAATACAATGAAGCTGGTGTATTCAATATAACTTTTAGAATAATTGCCTGGGAGGTAACCAGAAGAAGTACATTTTACTTTATCATGGTACATAAATAAAAGGGCAGACTAATTAATCATATAGCTTACTAAAAGTGCTTTTTATTTTGCCATTTAGTATGCCAGAAAGATCATTTTCTTTAATGTATATACCCAGTATTAACATGATTTAATCCATCATGTTCTGTATTATGAAATTACTTTGTTTTACTCCCTGATCCAGCTGAAGATCATTAACCCACACTATTTTCTAAGTCATACATCATTTGAGTGTATTACCTCATATAGCAAAAAAGCTACTTCCCTCGGTTACACACTCCAACTAAGAAATCATTTTTTCTGGATGCTGCTGACAAGAGGAGCTGTTTTCATTAGAAAGCAGATGGTTCACTATTTCGATTCTGTTTTACCTTCACATTTGCTCCAGCTCAGAGTTCTTTGCTGCCAGTTACCTCATTACCTCTCACAGCATCCATGTCCTATATCCCTGACCCATCCATAAAATGTGCTAAACAAGAAAGTGCTTTGCCTTCCCCCAGCACCGTTTTTTACTCTGCACCCTCACCTGTTGTGAGGCAGGCTTCAAAAAGCAGTGAAAGTGAATCCAATCATCTGAGCAGTAGGTTAAACTCCCACAGTTCTGCAGGTGTTGGTTAGCTGAGAGTGCCAAAGGTGTAATTTACACATTCAGATTCTGAGCATGGACCTGAAGTCACACTGCTGATGAATTTGCCTCACAGAGCTTTAAGGCAGAATCTGGTCTTCTATAATTTCGTGTAGTTTACAGTTTTGATGTTTATGATAGTGATATTTTCACTGCTATATTCTCTGAGTCTGTAGGATGCACATTCTACTTGGGCTGTGTCAATAAATAGTTTGCAAATGATAGGTGTGCATAACACAGTAATGGAACTTTTTGATTCAGAATGAAGACTGAATAGTTCCTGGAGTTATGTCTTGGTATTTTTAGAAGAAAAAAGTATAAATGATGTTTTAAAATAGAACACTTCAAGTAACAGAAGTAACACTTGTTAAGTTTCAGACTGGTTTTAGTTTAAAACCAGTTTTAGTTTAGTCTAAGCATTTTCCTTGAGAATTAGAATTTCATTCCAGTTAGGCAAGGAGACCAAATGCTTTCATTTCTTGAGCAGAAAGCCACTTACTAGAGATTAAATCCTTAGAGGTAAAGCCATCAGTACATGCCTTCAATTCCTCTACACTATATTTTGGTTTTGATCATTCTGTACTGAGGATAATACTCAAATAATGTAGTAATAAATTCTATCTGCTTTGTGTAGTTTTTCCTGATTTCTACAATATCCATCACAAACTCCATTTTTATTATAGCTTCATGAAGTTTTCAGGGGGAGGGTTTCACTTTTTTTTTTTTTTGCACATACTTCATGACTCATGTCAAATTTACTTTTTATTATTACCTCTTACACTTGCCATGTGTAAAGATGTTATCTTTTTTATGCACACTGAAAACTAATACAGAGCTTGACAGGAATATGAGGGTATTGGGAGGGGTATTTGATTTTGTGAATTTGAAGGACAACCGGTTCAGTAATCTTAAAGTGCATCATAGGTGGGATTGATTTAAAACAATGATCTTTGTGGAGTTTTCACTGAAATTGAAGGAAGAATAAAGGCCTGTAATGAATGTGTTGACAAAATTCAAGGAAAAGATCATAGATTTGGAATTGTTCCAAACATATATGAACACCAAGGACAATGTTTAGTTATACTTTAATAAACCACTCTACAAAGCATTCTGAACAAGCTGGGGGGAAAAGATAAATCTACAATATTAAGCAAAGCCAAAGCTGGAGGTCAGCCTGCAGTTAATAACCATTCTCAGTTATATTATTTTTATGATGACACAATATTTAAGCTACTAAACTTGGCCCCACAAATAGCCATGCATGTTGTACAGAGTGAAGAATATGCAATTGGTTGAGGTCGGTTTCTACCTGTCCTATCCATGGATTCTGGATTCTACTCTCTGCTGAATGCAGCCTCAGCATGAGGGTGGTTTACCCACCCTGAATAAACCTCACAGCCATAATTCAGCTGCAACTAAAATAGAGCAAAAATAGGAGGTGCAGGTGCTGCTGCTTGCACATCATGAGCCAGAAACCGAAGAAGGTAAGGCATAGAGACAGATCATCTCCTGCAGGAGGAGCTGGGTGCAGCTGCCACTGGGGCTTTAAGGGCAAGGCCTTTCCACAGTGAAATCTTTGTTGCAGAACTTTAGGCTCCTGTCATTGGTGTGGACAAGGCTGCCAAAGTAATGAGAATAGAGGAGGCTGCACAGGCTTCTGGAGGGACTGGATTATCCCACACTGAAGGATGTGCAGTGTGAGAATTTACTCCAGTAAACAGAGAAAAGATGGACTTTTTGGTTCATGCCTCTGAGTGCTCCCCACAATGGTATTTAGCATTGATGTCACCCAAGCCAATTTTTTTTTCTGCTCAAGAAAGCATTTGAAACTACCAAATTCTGTTGATGAAAGTAATTATCAAAACTGAAAAAGTATATAACAACAAAAAAGTAATACTGTGAACTACTGGTATGAAAGTTTGCTCTCAGTATAAATAAGTTAGTGGGTTTTGCTTAAACAGTTGTGAATTTACTTAATAGAAACAAAAAGGGTTTTTTTTCTAGCCTTTATTTTGTCCCTACATGAATGCTGAGAGTAAAATCACAAAACAGTATAAAGTATCATACCCTGGTAAAATAATTCCAAACAAAACAAATGAGAAGCCATGGGGGAGTTTTAGCATAGGATCTTGAAAAGCCAAAACAGAAAACTGCAAAGTACACCAGGTGTCATTGTAGGATTTGTGTGTGAATGACCGTATAGAGTGCACTGACACTCCTGATGTTCAAATAAATCACATGGAGAAACTCCACCTGGTATTCTAGGGGAATAAGTTAAGTACGCTCTTCAAAATTATATCAAAAGCAGTTAAAAATATAAACCATTAAAATGTAATAGAATAGCAATTTATTTATAAAAATGTCATTTGCATTTTTGAAAACTGTTTAACTTCCATGCTTGTTTTCCTGTTTTCAAATAACAAATTGACCATTTCAAATTCATAATGAGGTATGAAATAAATGAGAGGGTACTGAGGGTGAGTCATTCATTAATCATAAGCAAAACAGGGACAAAATCAAGGACACAGGAGCACAAACTGTAAAAGTAATAGGTTGCATAATCTTTGTATTTAATATTAACTATATTATGTTTTTCACATGAGTTCTGAGAAGTTGGGTTTTTTATGTTTACATGAAACTAATCCAAGGTAAATTTTATTTCTCAATATTATTTTGTTCTAGAGGTTGCCCTCTTTTAAATAAAGTAGAAGACAATGAATCCTAGCTTATAACATTGTTATGAAGATTTAGTAGAAGGGTTAGCAGGATCACTGAAGCCTACTGAAACTTTTGATTTAAGATATTCCACTTTTGACTAGAATGTACCAAACCCTTCTTGTTTGTCATGGCAGATCTCCCATTAAGGACATAAATTCACCTGGAATTAGTTTTTTTGGCCAAAATAAGTTATTATTCATATTCATCTGTCAGAGAAGGACAGAACAAGAACAATTATTCAAACCATTCTGTCTTTATCCTTCAAGAGTTCAATCCACACTGATTACACAATGTGCAACATGGTTGTTTACAGTTTGCCAGTGATGTGAGTATTTAAATAGTAGGTGTTGTTCAAATAGACGTAATAAAAATAATTTGTTACCCTATGTCAGATTTTAACAAGAATTCCACAAAAATAAACTAGCTTGTAATAGGGCAAGGTGAACTGGTGGCACAGAAAGGAGTCAGCTCACTTCAGAATCACTAAACAGATGCATCTCTCTGTTCCATATCCATTCATTTGGATGGAGCTAGCACTGACGTTACTCTTTGTTATTATTTTGGAGTTTACTGGACAGAGAAGGAGAAAGAGAGGAGAAAAATCAGAGTGAGAACTATGCAGATAACTTGGTGTTAGAAGTGTTGTGTTCTGTGGCCCCCAGTGTGGCACCCTTGGCCAGCCCCACGAGCTCTGTGTGTCTGCAGCTCTGTCTGTGTGGGGCAGGAGTGCTGGGGGTGAGCAGCATTGCTGGGAGCCACGGGCTGCAATCCCAGCACAGCTCCCAGCCCACACGGCTCGGGTCACACCAGGCCTTGGTGGTCCATACCAGTTTATCCTTCTGCACATAAAAACGGAGATGCTGAGCAGATCATGCCTCTCTTCAGTCCTGTTGGGACCACAGGGAGCAGTGCTCCATGTCCAGGCACAAACTTGGAGTCCCTGGAGCCAGGCTGCAGGGGCAGAGATGTGCCCTGGGATCCTGCCCTCCGTGAGCTCGGGTTAGAGCCTGTGTTGGCACCAGTCTGGGCCCTTCCTGCCTCCTCCAGTCCAACGGGCTCGTGCTGTAGTCCTGATGGAGGAGCTGCCCTTGAACTGCTTATCAGTGCCCTGTGCTTGTCCCCACTGTCACACGCTGTGGCTCGCACCCTTTAGTGAGGGCCAGCCCCCCGTGCAGGGCTGCAGCCCTGGGTGGAAGGGCTGTAGCCTCCACGGGTGACAGGAGCTGCCCTGGCACCTGGGCTCTGACCCGCAGCAGTCTCTGCTCACACTCCTGCTCAGCTGTAATCAACACGTCTTGTTTCTGTGCATAGCAATGCCTGACCAAGCAGCTGCCTACATTTAGACTGTAAAACAGGAATTTATACAGCAGTGGTTCATATTTAGATAAAAATAATGACTCCTCAATAATTTCATTCACAATTTTTGCAACTTGAAGCAAAGTTCTCTCTGCAATTCTGTATTCAGAGGAAAAAAGTTTCTGTTGGTTAAAAGTAAGTATTCTACCAGCTCTGTTTGTTTTCCATAAGCCTGGATGAAGAAAGAATCTTAATTTTTAAAACTCCCATTTAACTAATTTCCTACCCTCTCTACTCCAAAATATCTACATTTTGTAAAGGACATGATCAATGAATAGACTGATGTACTACCAAAACGGAGGAATTTGCCCAGATCTCTGAAAAATCATACATTCCACTAAGGCCTGTGTAAGTGGGGAGATAGATCCTCACAATATATTTACCTTCATTGTAGGTGCAGGTGGTTTAAGTGTGGTGTTCTGATTCCAGAGCAAATAGGTTACCTATGATATTATCATTCCCAGGAATATATTGCCAAGCAGTGCCTTTCTCAAGCAATGTGGGTAAAGGGTCCCCTCTGTCCCCCGTGGTCCTCTGCTTGAATGCTTTTCCCAAGCTCCAGATCAATCTTTAACTCCTCACTTTTAACTTAAGATGAAATACCATGGAGAAGTAAGGGAACATAACGAAAATTCTAGGAAATGGGTTTCCTCACTTTTCCTTCTCCTAAGCAAGACACTTAAAATGATGAAGCCCATGAAGTCTTCTCTCTGCTGGACCAGGTATTTCCAAATTTTTGGAACCAGTCTCAATTTTTTCAGCAGAATTTTTTTTTTTCCCAAGAAATCCTCTAATTTTGTTACAGAGTCTTCAACTCAGTACCAGAAACATTTTACTATGGGCCTGAGAAGTCTGTCAAAGTAGAAAATTTCAAAAAAAATCAGCACCATCAGAGGAATGTTCCTTTTATGGATACCCTGCCCTGCTCTTTGCATGGTGTCTTGCACAAAGGAGCACTCTGAGTCTGAGCTGGGCTTCCTCTGTACCTCAATCCAGCTCTGCAGAGCTTCTGTTATTCTGCTGTCAGAGGCTGTTCCTGCAGCAGAGATGGAGGGTAACTTTATATCCAAAAGTAAAAAAAATGGAAAGAGTTTGGCTTTTGGGGAGACTTGAACTTATTTACATCTTCAGCATATTTGAAATTGCTGTTGAGATATCTACCAGTGTGTTCATGAAACGTCAAAGCTGAAGGAATGCATTTTAAGCAAATGCCCTCTCCCAGGTTAATGATTAACACTGTGAGAATTCAGCTTGTTATTTTCTGTATCATGACACAAGTAAATTGAACTCCAAGCAAATCATTTTCTATTTTTTTTAAGTATGCAATGCCAAATTATTAACTTTTGTGGTAGAAGGGTAGTGAAAACACAGGTCAGGCAGTACCCACGGAGACTTGTGAGACTCATTTGTTCACGCCCACTGTAGTACATAAAAAACAAAGTTCTTATTGAAGGCTTCCTGTTTCCAATGCAATATCTAAATCATTATATACATTTAAAAAAATACAACTCTGTCTTCATTATTCTATTAAAAAATAATCCTTGTATTCTCTATTTCTCACTCTTCATCACAGCAAAATGTACCTTCTGTTCCCTGCATGTTTCACTGGAACAATCAATTCATCTGTTTTCCTGCCAGATTTTGGTATGATCGCAAACATGTCAGCTCTGTGCCTATTACAAAATCAGAATTTTCAGCCTTCTTAATTCTGTAGGAAGAGGGGTTTACTTCACTAGAAAAGTACTTAATTTTCTGGAAATGTAAATATTACCTTTCAGGAAAGATATTGCCCTGAATATTCTGACTGAATATTCTTTCTGAATGCTTCAGAAAATTACAAAGAACTAAAATTTTGAGAACTTAGGTTAGAAGAAAAATACTTGGATATTATCAACTATCCCATTGTTAAGCCTGCATCTAGACCTCCTGGTCTGCTAAGATTTTAAGGTTTACTAATTCCATTTTGCAATTCCCATTTTTTTTTTTTCATGGTAAACTAGCACTGTTGAAAGGCTCAAAGGAGCTTCACCTAATTTTCCTTGTATCTCCAGACAGTATATGGCCAAGTTATTTAGATACAAATAAGCCATGAGAATATCACCAAATCCATTCTAATTTCATTCATGCCTTGGAGATAATAATTTAAAGAGCTAGTCACTGCTTGCAATTAAGCATGGAGAAAATAGATCTGTCCCATAATTTATGTCTGCAAAGGTTGGGCTGGATTTGTAATTAATGTTTGCTCCTTTTAATGAAATACTCCAAAGGTCTGCACTTCTGTCATTCATGGAGGTAATTTTTCAATTGATTAGTAAAATAATACTTGAAAAGTAAATGCACCTGCTTTAGCACAGAAATGTCTTAGTCAAGTAGAGACAATGATTGGAGTGCTAAAAAAATATCATTTCAATACAGTAGAGACTGGAGTTTTACTCCTCCAGAATTCAGAACTCCCACTAAAGAGAAAAAAAAAGAAAAGGTAATTAAACCTCCAACAACTTCCTCAGCATGCTTTCATCCAGTTTAATTCCTGGGTGGTTTTCAGCATAGCTAAATACTTTTAGGAGCACACGCCTGAGCTGCAAGTGAAATATGTCTGGAAAGCATATGTCACAGCAAATAATAATTTTTATATTTGTGTACCTTAGTATTTTTGGAGGGCATGATCAAATAATTTCATTTTGGAAATTTGTTTTCATTTTGGATAAACACTTAAAATTTGACAGCTCAGTTGGATCCTATTCTTATTTCCTTTTCAGAATCAAACCTGCAAAGTGGCAAGACTTAAGAGTTAGGTTCCAGCAACCGCTGGTTTGAAATGGCTGGTAATGTCCTTTCTGCAAAACACCCACCATCAAAGCAAAAGGAATAAAATAACAAGTCACCTCTGCCTGTTTTCAGGAAATTGATAAGGGTTTTCTTTGAATTAATCACTCCAAAAAGCATGTTTGATTACTTCTGCTGCTTTGTTAATTTAGTGATTGTGACCCAAAGGTTTACTAATCCTCTGCTCCAGAGATCTCATGTTTTGCAGGAGTGGGTATTGTGGGGATTGGCTGTAAGTTGACCAGACAGGATGCAGAGCAGAAGCCACAGTCTATGCCAGATTTCTTGAGGGCCACAAACATGGTGATCAGAGAGGTTTTGGACCTCCTGTCATCGGGGACAGGGATTTTGCTGTCAGAGAAAGAAGCAAGAGAAGGGAACACGTGTGGTGAAAGAAGCCCTTATCCAGTGCTCAGCCTAATGGAGCAGAGTAATCAGACAGTGGAGCAAGGGGATGAGAGTCACTGGAACGTTTAACTTTAAAGATAAAAGTTTATAGTTTTAATGCTGCAGTTTTAAGTGTTTGAGTCATCTGAAGGATCCAGCTCTTATTAAAGCATGAGCAAAGCAGCACCTAAGGACTTATAAAAACCTGCACCTTGAACTTGGTATAACTCCCATTAAAGTCGATGGATGCTGAGTCAGACCTTAATTCTTTTTGCATCTTAGAGATTCAAAAGGTGAAAATCCTGGCCCTACTGATGTTTTGCCATTGACCTCACAGGGTCAGGATTTCATGCTAAAAGCCATAAAATGGCGCTGACATTTCGTCATTGCTGTCTTGGATCAGATTCATAACAGTGACCCAGGAGACAAAAATCTCCATAATCCATTACCACTGTGCATCCACCCAACACTCTCTCACCACCTTCTACCTTTTTTAAAGAGAGGGAATAGTCTATAATTTAAGCTGCCTTTATTTTAACTCAAGTGAAGAGGAATGGAAAAATCATAGTATTCATTTTTCAATCACACTATTTTAACCTTCTTCCTATATTCTATATTAATTTAACTGGGAAATTCTTTTTTGGAAATTATGGAGTTTTTTGGATGATTTGCTTTTTGGTTTTGGTGGTTTTTTTTCAATACCTGTTCTGAAAAGGCTTTGTAGTAAAACTGGAAGGCAAATTTCAGATTTAGAGCATGATTAAATAAAATGCTTATGATTAGCAGTGAGAACTATAAGGAATTTATATAATTCCTTAATGATCCTTAACAAAATATTTAATTAAAAGCCAGCTGGACAGATAATCTTGATTAATAAAAGGAAATCAGGGAATGAACTGATTTCTGTAATGTAAGAGTACTTGCAATATATGATAGATACCACATATTAGCAGTTAGGTACAATAAACTGATAAAATAAAAAAATTATTCTGCCCCCCCATTAAATCTTCGAGATTGCAAATGCAAAATATTTGCTGTGCATTACAGAGGATAAAAGTAATAGATTCCAAATTCACAGATACTGAAAAATGCAACTTAAAATTTGTGTAGGAAATAATACTGTATATAACATGGCATGGTCATTGCATTACTTTGTGGCAGTCCCTTTGTCCAATGCTTTCAATTGTAATTCTGGTTCTTCCATTTGGCAAAGCTTAGTCCCTTCTTAGCTTTGGTTTTATAACTTTCATGGTAGTGATAGTCTTGCTACTCTACTGGAATCAATGGGTTTGATGTCTTCAAATGCAGGCATAGTTTGAACTGGGGGTGATCTGGTTATTAAAGCAGTAAATGTATACATCCGAAAAGAAAAAAACCTGCTTAAGAGTTTTGTGTAAAATTTCCTTCATTCAAACCTCTCTTTGTTAAATAAATGCAGATCTTGAGACATTAGGGGTACTCATATTACTTAATTTGGTTTCTCCAACCTCTTTCTGGAGACGTCTACGGAGACTAATTTAAAAATCTCCCCTATATTCCTAGAGGAAAGTGGTGGGAACATTCCTGTGTGTCAAACTGCACTCTGAGTGCATGTTCTGACTTTACTGGAGCAGCTTGGGCTTTCCACCTCAGTGAGGCCTTGGTGTCCTCTGAGTTTTATGCAGTTGTAGATCCAAGTCAGGAGTGGTATATTATTTCGAAGGAATGTGTATTTAAACATAGGTTAATAATAAGATTTTAACACTTTGCTTTCCTGTTAACATTAATGAAAGCGTATATTTATATGCTGTGCCTTTGAAAATTAATTTCCTGGACTTCTCTAGGGATATAGGGGTTGTGTACAATGCATAATTTTTCCTTGTATTATTTATTAATGGAGGGGTATAATCTAGTAGCAACTCCCTTTGTGCACAAATTTTCAAGATTTTCAAGTCACTTTAGTTGGGCTGAACTTTGACATGAGGATGAAGCCCTCTTTATCTTTATTGGGAGTTTTTCTTAGAGTGTGAAACATGTTTATTTCCAGAACACCGTGTAAATATCTCTTAAAGAGGTGCTTTGCAAATAAGCTATTATGGTACTAAAGAAAACATTGATTAGTTTTTAAATGGCAGTAACAATTCAAGTGCATGCATTTTCTTTTGAGGTTAAGCCTCTGAATTTAATAATTGAAGGGAAAAATACAATAAGGTGCAATAGAAGAAGCTTCTGTGAAGTGCATTTTGCAATTATGACTGCCATAACTACAAGTGCCTTACCAGGTCATAGCATGTTTTCTCCCCAGAGAAAACAAAACAATTTTTATTCCTTTTTTATTTGGAAAAATGTACTGTTTGGAAAAGGTTGTGTGCTCTGTGATGATTCTGTTGATTCAGAAAACCAGCCTGTTGGTTCATGAGATCTGAAAATTCAAGACACCGTTCAAGTGAACACAGTATGCAGCTGAAGCAATCTATTTATTTTTAGCTTTGTCAAAGTTGTTTTCAATGTGTAAACTGTTTTTAGGGGATATCTTTGTGAGTTCCCTCAATTAAATCATTACATTTTGCTTAGCATACACAAGATCAGAATTATCAGAAGAGAGATTTTGGCTCTATATTGTGCAGTTTAACTTGGTGAGTTGCATAAGCCATTAACTGTGTAGATCAGAGCCTGACTCTACTGCTCACAGAACCTGTGTGCTGGAAAGATCCTGTGTCATGACTGTGCCTACATAGTCAAATTTCTTGGGAAAAGGAATACTATAGCCTCTTCTTCATCACATAAAATAGACCAAGAAGTAGGACTAGAATTATAGTAGCAAAGATTCAGATTAGACTTAAAAGAGTAGGGATATTAACTAAGAGGTAGTACTGTATTAGGCTCAAAACTGTAATGAGGAAAGGTGGTGGGAAGGTGTTTGGCTTATGGAACAATTTGTCTGTTAGTAGAAACCACAGTCTGACCCATAGAGTTGGGTGTAGTTCCAGTCAGAGGCACATTTTAATTTTGGTGGAGTAAAGGCTCCTTCATATGAAAGAAATGTCATGGTTAAAGTTTAAAAATGAAGTGTAAGTGTTAAGAATGACTTTCCACAAAGATTTCCAAGAGTCCCTTGTTGTTCCTTGTGGGGTGTAGGTTAGGAAAGAGTGCTAGAGCTGGATACAACCATTTAATTAATGTGCATCTGGTTTGCTCAAATCATGGCTGTAACTCCTCTGTGTGTTGCAGCTCTTTGTGTTTCATATCAAATTTTCTGAAGTCACTCAAAGTGTTTTCCATGGATGCTGGTGTGTTCATAGAGACGTGCACTTTCCTTTGCACTGATTTCTGATCTAGCATGGTTTTGTAAAGACCTCCAGCTCAGGAGTATTAAAGATGATAAATGAATACATAAATCTAAGGGGAAAGTACTAAAGTTAATAGTGAGGAGGTTTTTTTGCGTAAAATAACCATGGTTTCCAACATTTTAAAAAGTCCCTTCTCAGCTTAATGTGTGCTGATAAAGATCCATTCTATACAACAATTTCCTCTCATCTTGTGACCCCGTATCTGCAGTTTTTCCTTATGTCTATTCCTTTTAAAATCCAATTTTCTAGTTATACTAGTATTTATTAAAAGCTTGACTGTAAGGTCTTTGTTTACCCAAAGATCTATTTTTATCATAACTGTTTATAATGATTAAACCTCAACAACTTAAACACTTTACACAAAATAATGTATTTTCAATAAATTGAAATATTAACCAATCATATGTAATGGTTCAGTTCTAGCAAATGGATTGCTAGAAATCCTTAGGGTTTCATATAAATTGAAAACTGTATTGACTGACCAGGCTGCACTCGAATTGCATTGCATTTGGATCAAAAAGCATAGAAAAAGTTCTCATTATAGTTCCCTGACATTAATTTGAGCATTTTTATATGTGTGTCCTATTAAGTACTTTAAGTGCTTTTTGATAATTGTGCTTTGTAGTTTTTACAGCACTTCAGCCTATTCCCAGTTCAATTTCCTCTTTTATCCGATGTTTGAAATATTGATTTCTGACAGATAAAAGCAAACCTTATAATCTCAGCAGCATGCAATAAGTGAGTAAGAGGGGGCTACAGAATGCATCAGGGAATGGTCATATTTGAAACCGTCTTTGTTTTATTACATTTCGTCAACAGAATTTACTTACCGCTTGCTGATATTTATGTAAAAGCAGGACTCCTGATAGTCCAGTGATATTAGCAGTTCCTGGTATATTTTGCATTTAGTAAGATAAAAGAAGAAACTCCCTTGGTGGTTGATGATTGCAGCTGCTTAAACTGCTGTCAACTGGCTTGAAGTAACTGTGATTTATCTTCCTCAGATTGTGCAGCGCTGTGTCCGTGAACTTCCAGAGTTTGCATTAAAAAGAGACAGAACATCAGAGTGACAGAAGCTTCTCATATTGTGGCCCTGAAGGTAAAAGCAAAAGAAACTGTCTTGGTCTGTGTTTGGGAACAGTGTCCAAAATCTCTGCAAAACTCTTGTGACATGAAAGAGATCTTTAAGAAATGGGTTGGGATTTTGGCCATGGACTAAAGACAATTAATAGATGTTAAGGAGTAGCACTGGTGCTTTGCATGTTTTCAGGATGTTTCTTCTGCGATTTCTAAAAACCAGAAGGAGGAATCGAGTCCAATGCCATGAATAGTTAATGGTATGATAAGAATTTAGTTTGCATTTATTTCCTTTTCATTATCCAATGTAATCCAGTGTCTCACAAGTAACATTGCATTAAACATCTCTGCTCAGCTCACAGTAAACGAGCAGAATATACAGGGAATTAGCTGCAGTATTTCGTCTGAAGTTGTGAAAAATCAGAATGCTGTTTTAGAAGGTGAGGAAAGTTCCTCAGGTTACACAGTAGCTTTGGCAATCAGAGTAAATCCTATCAAAGTGTCAATGGAAGAGTCTCCACCCTGAGCACCAGGTTAGGAGGAAGCTGAGTATCTTTCTCTTGAGGCATACATTTCTAAGAGGGATTGATGCACCTGACAACACAAGCAGGTGAAATAAAGGAAGGAGAAATATGATTCTTAATAACTTAGACATTTTTAAGATGAATACAGAGATTTTATTCAAATTAGCAATTGTTAATTCAGAAACATTTTTTTTTTGCTCAATCCTAGAAACACTTAAAATTACTATCTTGCATCTAGATCTTCACACACCTGGGTATAGAATGGTTTTCAAACAGAAGACATTTAAAAATGCTATTTTAGTGAATTTTGATTATTATGAACTGGAGCTGGAATTCTGCCAGTCACTTAGCAGAAGTTTACTCTCCAATCAATTCAAGTTTTCATTATTAAGCAATTAGTGTTTGAAGTTTTAAGTGATAAGCACTTAACTGCATTCTAGAAAGAGTGGGTTGGTGGCAGCAAAGTCTGGCAGTGCTCTGAAGAATGGCAAGCCTGGAAAAGTGATTAGGTTAAGGCTGCCAGAGAGAAAAGATCTTCTGAGCTCTACAGGTGTTGATCATAGGGCTGGTGGAGCAGAGTTTGCTTGGTGGCAGAGTGTGCTGGAGTTGGAGCCTGTAGGGGAGAGAGAACAGAGGAGTAATTAGGAAGGCTTGTTAGCCCAGGACTTGTGTTTAATATGGTCAGAGCCAGAGCTCCAAACACAAGGGTTATGGTGCGTGGCCCAGCCAGTCCTCGCTCCATCCAGACCCCATCCTGATGCTGACATCGAGGTGTGCCGTGACGTTCACGTGCCAGTGTGTAAGCACAGGCAGAAAATGCTGCTACTGACAGAAAATGAGGGCTGACTGCAGTTGAGCTGTGCAGGAAGGTAACTTCAGTGATGATTTGACAGTTGGGAAGCTTTGGGCAGCTGAACCACAGAACTGAAATAATTAAAGAAAAAGGACAGAAAATGTTGGTTGAATTCTATTTAACAGCAAAGTTATGCCATTGAATATTCAAGTACAAATCTACAAGACACAAATATAGCAACAAAATCTCTCCTTCTGTTTTGGAATATGCTAGCTGCACCCCATCCAAATTTGTGGGTCTCAACAGACCCACACAGAAATGTGTATATTTGCAGGTTGCAATCCTGTATGTTCCCGTATATACAGGTAAAGTATTAATACAAGTATTCTGCAGTGGGTGATATAACTGTAGACAATCTGCATTAGAATTTCAAAGGAGCTACTTAGCATTTTTCGTATTGGATAAGTTATTTACAGTTCACTATTTAAAGGAAAAAGCATTGGAAAAGGTTTATCTTCCAATAAATCAAGACCATTATGGCGTCAAGTCACAAAGCCTAAAGGTATAAAGGCAGTTGCAGAAGCTGTGTCTTGCAAAATATTATGTATACTGTATTATATTGGGTAGCTGAATTAAAAGGGCTTCTATGAATAATTATAAACAATTAGAAATGGAAAAGTACAATGTGGAAAAAATAGCACTGATAATTTTTGGCTAAGGTTCTTGTGGGACTCAGGATGGGAAACAAGCCATTGAATACAGCAACTGATATTTTCTAGTGGTCTCTTTGAATCTGACACTGTAAATAATGCTGCAGGCATGCACATTCCAGTATTATAGCTGATAGAACTATCTTAATGCTTTTATCTCTGAAATTTCATTTTAAAATTTGAACCTCAGTGTTGCAACTGATGGCACTGAACACATCAAACTAATGCTGGTAAAACTCTGAGGTGTTGAACAGCTTCAGAAAAACTGTAATAAACTGTAATATCCCTAACCTGTATAGGGGAAGGATTGTGTTGGCCTCAAACATGTATTTAGTTGGTTTGTTTGATGGGAGACAAACAAAGGTGTAAAACAAAGAAAATTAATCAGAGGTAATTCATCAGACAAGCTCAGAGCAAGTTCAGGTGTGCAAGTGACTGTGATTAAATTGACATGCAGCTACTTATTTAACCTAAAATATCTGTAAAGGAAATCTGTCTAGATTTTCTAGGACTTTTTAAAAAATAGAGTTGTTTCCAGTAATGAAAAGGAGTCACAGTGCTTCACCAGGTTCTGTTTTGGTGCTAAATGAATTTTTAAAACCCCAACCCCCCGTCTTCAAAAAAAAAAAGCATTTAGTTACAAGCGATGAGATCTAAAGGCTGAAGTTCAGCTAGTTTTGTTGTTCCCACCTTTTGTTTCTTTGATGAAATTTTTAAAGTGCTGCAGAAAATTTTGGAATGACATTTTGGAGAGTTTCAACTAAAATGATTGGAATTTCTTGGTGTAATGCATACAGTCAGTTCAAAAGTCTATTTTTGGTCTTTTGCACATATGTTTGAAAGTTGAATAATACATGTCGTTTTTCACTGCTTACCCATTTTTTGACCATTTGAAACAGAATTTCAACATGAATCCCTACAATTATTACATCTGTCCATACAAGTGCTTATTGCAACATTGCTAATAACTTGTGTCCTCTGTTACACAGTCAGAAGAAAGTGCTGCATTTTGACCCCCTCTGAAACATACAGTGTGTACACCACAGACATGAACTGGAATTTTTATCACTATATTTTCTATTTTGGCTCACTGCTGTAAAGGGTCAGAGGAAGAAATTAAGTCACCTTCATAGGTGTCTCCTCTCACCTTGGGCACTCTGACCAGCTGTGATTTCTATTTCCATGTACATAATATAAGAAAATGAAGACATTTTAATGATAGTAAACATTATTTAGAGTAAGTTTACTCGCTCTGATGATTTTTACTTACCTGAGGAAGACAGCTTTAAAATTTTACCTGAGATATTTGGAGAGTATTTTCAATACAACTAAGGTATTTTAACAGGACTATTTTTAATAGGACTAAGCCTCTGTCACTCCAGTGGGATGCTTGAGGAACCAGTGCTCTGTGTGCTTGTTTGCAAGTATTTTGAATATTTCTTTGTGGAAGGAAGGCAAACCGATAACATGAGTGCATGTTTATATAATTAAGAAAGCAGCTCATCCACTTCCCGAAGCCTGCAGCGTGGGGGCGCGCACAGCAGCCCTGCCCTCGCTGTGCCACACCCCCAGCCTGAACGCGCCCGCAGCCCCTGCGCCCGGCTGGTTTCCTTGTGAAACAAGGTCTCCAAAGTGTCACAAGGATGGCGTGGGGCGTGTTGAGCTACGTAGCCCAGTGACAATATTTCTCCCATTTTAGCTCCTTAATACCATCTTTAGCTGAGAGGGAAAGAACACAGATTGCATGACCTTGGGGATACCTGTTCCAGCATTTATGATTGGAAAAAGAACGGCTTTCGAAAGATGAGATGTATTTCAAATATCAAATCTCTCCCTGTGCTGAGCTAAATGATGCCCTGTATGCCCTAAATTGACAGGTGGGAAGTACAAGTAAGAGCAGAATTGGACCACCTAAATTTAACGTAATATGGTTATGAATACTACAAAGGCAATGGATTTTCTAAACATTGAATGCTACAGCATGCCGGAATTCTGCTTTCAGATTTAGTCCTAGATAGTCTGGTTGTAGGGCTATGCAGTTACAAAGCAGCAAAGGAATATCTTTATTTTGTGGTAGGGATCTTAAATGTACAGTGAGAGCTACTCAGTGATGTACTGGGAGGATTCTACGTAAGTTTGCCCTTATATTTTAACCTTTTTTTCCCCCTTCCTTTCTCAAATATTTAGAAAACATTCTTATCTCAGAATATATTTAGGAAAGGGTTCGATTCTCTTTGATTATTTAAAGTTATAATGGGAGATTTCTGCCAGATTCTGGGCAGTTTTTATTGATGTTAGTGAAACCTGTTCTTAACAGTCTGCAAATGCAGAGCACATTGTTCCACTGAAACATTTGCCAGCGACTGTGGCAAAGGTTTTTCATAGTGACCTCTGCCACAGCCTGGTCTTTACTACCCTTTGCTGTAGAACAATCACAGAAGCAATTGACACATGAGATCTTGTACACCCACATTTTTTTCAGCAGCTGCATGTAACAAAACAACTTTTTTCGTTTTGCAAAACAGCCAGAAGCAGATAGGGAGTCTTCCTGTAAAACAGACTCTTTAACAAGCTTTTCTCAGTTTCACCCCTCAGCAAAACTCCAGCAAAAAGTGATAGCAAAAGACCTCTGAAATGTGCCAAAATAGATGTAACTTGGTATTAGTGTTTGTCAAGTTGAAATCTGAGGATCCAATCAGTTAACAGATTTTTCAGAAAGGTTACAGTGGTTTTTAGCTGTCAGCAGTGATTAACAGAGTACATCTTAGATGATGCATATTTCATTCTTAACTTTTGGGTTATCCTTCCCTTACAAATGATTTGTGGGAAAAAAAAAATGGATATTTTCATCACATATTTTGTGAGAGGTCTAAAAAAGAACATTGACACAGATATGCCCAACCTCAGCAGCTCTTAGGTGGTCCAAGCAGTCACCTGGGATATGAGCAATGTAGACTCTGAGATTGTTTTACCACAGCAAGAAATGTAACTCTGGTTTCTTTTATTACCAGTCAAATGAGAAAATTATTGGGTTGGTGGATCCTCTGAGAAGTTATGAAGGTCATCCATCATAATCTTTTCCAAACATTCCATTCTCATTTAAATAAAAAACGTTTTCTTTCCAAAAGCCATCTTTCCCAGTGACTCTTTTTCCAGCCCTAGAGCTCTAATCTCTTGGGAAATTTTCTTTAGGGTTATTTTGGCTAAAAGTATCTAGGTCTTTATTTATATATTTTTGTTGTAGATGAGCATGTTTCTGGGTTTTTCCCTTTGTCTTTTTAGAGATGGATGGATATTGGTCTAGCATCATGCTAGTCACCCCTTACCATCAATTTTCCTGGCTATGGACCTACAAAAGCCTGTTTATGCAGCCCAAGTCAGTCAGAAATGTATTCCCTGAACCCCAAAGAAGATTATTGTCAAAATCAAAAGGTTTAACAAAATCAGTTACCTTCCCTAGAGCACTTTAGTCATACAGAACAAAAAACTGCTTTTGTTCAATACATGCAGAATAAAATGTTTTCATTTTTCCTTCCTAGATGGCTTCTTTTGAGAAGCACTGTTTCCCATGACATTGCTGCCTAAGACAAGCTTACCCTGCCTTTTCAGGAGGGTCCATTATCTGTGCTTTAGGCCTCTGTTACCTTAGTATTTGGCTTTTTGCACAGATATAACATAAGAAATACCTGTGTGGTAAAGGATTGTACAGTCCTGCCTTGTGCTTTGTGGTGGTACTGAAATATGAGTAAGAATCACTGGTGCAACTCACTTACATAAAAATATGAGTCTTGTACCTTGAAGGATAAGTATTCCTGACAACAAAAAATGTATTTGGCTGTTAATGTTCCTAATTTAAAGAGGAAAAAAGTAAAAGAGTTAGAGATATGGAGAAAAAAAAAATCTAAAATAACGTTGTCCCTGTAGTAAAAGCAGACATTCAGCTGTTATAAATTGGCAATGATCCACTGGTTTCCACAGAGCTCTGCTGATCATGCCAGCTGAAGAACTGACCCTGAATATTATCAAAGTTTTCTTGGAGGTGGCAGGAAAATAAATCCTTTACAATTTCCTCTTTAAGAACTCAGGATTTCCGTTTTTATAACTGCAAACTTTCAGAATGAAATGTGGAGCACAGAGACAGGCAACACCACACTGACTGTGTTTGATTAGGGTAATCCTTTTTTTCCTTCTATGTGGTTACTACAGCCAAGCAATTATTTATCATACTTTCAATTGCTTGAAGCACTGTAGACTACAGGTTAAATATTCTCATGTCATTGTGAGCTTCTGCTCCAAGTTCTCATTGAAATCTAATGACTTTCATCTTCAAAAGAAATTTTAATGAGCTCAAAGTATCTACCCTTTTGTCTTAATTGTTATACTTCACATTCTGCAGATCAAAACCTCCTATTTTTTCTTTTTTTTTTCTTTTCACCTGAAAATGCTGTTGGCAAGTTCTTTCTGGAGCTCTCAACTTCTGTCCACTTTTTATTGGTCATATTCATGTAAGATGTAAATCCAGAAATATGCAACACATGCACACTTAAACCTGTAACAGATCTATTACTTACCCCTGAAGAATGGAACATGTGCCAGGCACTGTTACTTTGATTGGCCTGAGATCAGGGATGTCTCAGATGTGGGTGCCTGTAACAGTGAAATAAAGCCATTAAATCAGTGGTAATAAATGTATTTGGTACCAAGACTTTTCCTGGATTACCTGTGGAACAAAGCACAGAAAAAGGTTTTTCTGTGCTGGTGTGTGTAGGCAGCTACACATATACTGTTGTCCTCTCCTTTTGTCACTTTGTGGGCCTGCTGCATGTAAGTCTTAGGTGCCATTTGTTCAGTCCCATCAGCATCCTCACACATTCTTGTGTTTTCATATTCCCCTTTTGCTATGAGCATCCTTCTTTCACTCATCCTCATAAATATTAATTACTGTGGTCTGGTTGAGACAAATACAGTTAGACAGCTTCTCTAGTGGAAAGTTACTGGCTTGTTTCTATAAAGCTGCAGTCTTGAATTCCAAGTTCTGGTCAATATTTTGTGTGTAATTGAAATGGGTGTGACCTGGGACTGGCTGCCAGCAATTGTAGGGATTGGAGTGCTCTGAAGTATCTGGTCTTAATAGTTGAGTTTCCAGTATTCTTCACAGGAAGAATTTGATTTGTTCTGTTCCTCCAACCCTTTAGAGAGCATTATTTCCCATTTGGTTTCTTATAAAATTCTATAATCTATATGTTTTAGTACCTTGCATCAAAGTGTGAAACATTGCCAGAGAGTGACCCTGGTAAGTCATTGGCATTGCAGGTACTGAATGGAGAGAGACTGAGTGATTCTTTGATCAGGTCTACAGAGCTAGAATTTATTTTCTGTTGTGCTCCTCTGGTTGAGCAGTGGATGAGCTGTGAAGAGCTGTGCAGTGCTGTTCCAATAACAATGGCTAGCAGGCTGTTAGTGTTGGTCTCTGCTAATCACTAAAGGTGGGCCACAGTTAAATTTGGATATAAACTGTAATATATATTAGCCAAAGGTTCAACGTTAATGTTCTCACTCTGTTTTTGTTACTGCATGAAACCTTCTTGGGAGAATGCAGGGGAGGAGTTTTGTGCTTGATCATGGGAAATGAGAAATGCAGCATAAAAATGTCCTACCTGCATTTTAAAGAGGTATAAAGTGCATCCATCCTGCAAGATTCAATTGGATGTATTTTGCACTCAAGAATGACTCAGACCCTTGATGCTCTACAAAATCTGTGTGGTATTTAGAATAAATATTAAATCTGAAGTAAAGCAGTGAGACAGAGNGGAATAAATATTAAATCTGTTTCCAAGAATCCTGAAGTAAAGCAGTGAGACAGAGATCTAGATCAGATCTGAGTCTTAGAGTATTCTTAAAATTATTTTCTAGCAAAGAAATTACAAGTGGATGCTTGTGCTCATCTCCCTATATGATGCTCTAGGTTTAGAATTCAGTTATTAGGGAATTTTCAAAATTGTTCTTTTTTAGCTACTTAATTTACTATCAGCCATCCAAAGACAGATTGGTAGGATATAAATGAAATGCTATAATTATACAAGGGAGTGGGTCACTGACCTTTGGATTGCAATATCTTGTCTCTTTTGTCCTTTCCTTATACCACCCAGCCTACAGGATGAAATTGCATCTTTTTCTTTGGTTGTCTCAAGAATGAGGTGGTATTGGAAACTAGTGAGGCATGGCACAATGTAGGTGTTCATAGCTTGCAATAATTTACCCATTTTCATTTTGTTTGATTTTATTAACACCTGTGTCTCCAGGGAACACAGGGAGCAGGGGAGGAAAGGAGAGAATACTTCAACAATAATCTAATGATCAGCACTTACTCTCCCCCCAGCCCTGCTGTTATGTCAAATGTCAAGATACATCACAGCCAAGCAATTTATAATATGAAATGCATGGATATATAAAAGAAGAAGTGCAGATGGTGGGAAGCTGTGTGTCATGACATACACACAGACATGGAGGACAGCAAGGGAGTCATTAAAAATATGGATTTTTTTTGTAATGCAGTGGCTGTTTGTCAGCTGGTGTAATTGGCATACATCAATGGAACCACTCAGAAATACACCTTCTGAGGAATTAGGCACTTAATGGAACTTAATCAAAATTCCTTACAAAAGACTAAAAAAAAATTCTTGAACAGATATTGGAGACAAGGGAAAAAGCACATAAGGAAATATGGGATTGCAGTCTGCTGAAGTTTCATCTGGGTATTAGTTTCTGGAGTATTTCTGCAGATATTGGTATTCTAGGCAGTAGAATGCAAAGATTTGTTATCAAGTTAACAAAGCATTCTGAGATTTGAGAAACTACAGTAGTGTTTAGTTAGAGACCTGCTTTCAACATGATCAAATAAATTCATCAGCAAACTTTTAAAGTCAGAAGCAAAAGAAGAGTTTTATTAGTGTCATTTCCTTTTCTTGTCCTTTTTATTTGTTAGATGACTTTTTGCAGTGCTGTGCAAATTTAGCATTGTATTGGCTTAACTGTTAATATTGCATTTTTAATATTACTAAATGAAATAAATCTGCACAGAGTACTATGGGACTATCCCCATTTTGCTCATGTGTGATTATTTGATCTTGATTATTAACAAAACTACTTCTTTCTTTGCTACTAAATAAATCATATGTGAATTCTCCATATTCATGCAGATGCTATACTTATAATAACGCTTTTTCTAAAAGTCCTATTTGCTTTCCATTTCTGAATATGGTTCCCTGTATATTGTATTACTAAGACTGGCATAGATAACAATCTGAAAAACATTTGCCATATTACAAATAAATTTTTAAAAAAGGCATAAAGTAGCTCAGTTTTATAGTCACTTTTCATAAGGACTTAACATCTTCAGTATCTGACTGCAGTAATATGATTTTTGCAGTTATATGCTCTGATCTTTCAGACATGAATTCTTCGTTCACAGTCTCAATGGGAGGGTTTGTTCTTTTCTTTGTTTTCTTGTGATTCATAAATAAGAGAAACTGGTGAGAAGGAGGGATTGAGAGGAAAGGAAAGGGTAAAGTGCAAAAAAACCACGTAGGCAGTTCTTCCTTATCACCTGTCTTGTCCTAGGAAAAGTTGAAAGTAACACAATTTTTAAGAAACTGGTATTAGATGAGTTTAAAATGTGGAGGGAACAGTTCAAGCCTACTGCCTAGTTCTCCTTTCTGACTCTTTATAAACATCCTCATTGGTTTTTTTTTTTCTCTTTGAGTACTAGAGTAGAACAGGTAACAGTGTCAAGTTTGATATTTAGCAAAACACAAGGTTGTTGCAGTGTCTTATTGTGCAGGTACCATTTCCTAATAAAAGCCCCCAAGACGTGAATTATGACATCAATAGAAGCGTATTGAAATGGAAGGTACAGAGTGGGTCATACACTAAGAGAGAGCTGAATTTAAAAAAATTGTAAACTGAAAATCCTGTATTCTCTTTTGAATGACTTGGGGTTGGAAGTCTTAGGACTTTGAGTCTTCAGCAAAGCACATAAGGGTGTGTTGCACTGCAAGGGACTGTGATCTCTGGGCTGATGAGGGATAACCCAGCTCTGCAGTCAGGAGCAGGGCAGCACGGTGATATTGCACTTTTATTGCACTCGCTGGGAGGGCTCTGTGGTGCCTGAGCTGGTGGTTCTGGTCACACACCTGAGCTGGTGGTTCTGGTCACACACCTGCACCATAGAGGTGGCAGCTCAGTTAGAGTTACCACAAGCATTTATACACATGGCAATACATCAGAGTAATCAACCTTATCAGATCTGTGATTTAACATGTCTGTAAATCATTGGTTTCACTTAGTTGAATTTTTTAATAATCAGGCTTTCTAGTTATAATTGAACATGACTAAGGTTTCAAACAAAACATTATTTAAAATTTAAAAGATCAAATGGGTTTCCCTCTGAAAATATTGCCTGGTAAAAAAAAAACAAAAAACAAAAAACAAAACAAAACAAAACAAAAAAAAAACCAGCTGCATTTATTTGTGGGATTAAATTCAATGCTGTGAATTTTCTCAGTTGAGTGAGGGAGAACATGAGTAGAGAGAAAGACAAAAGTTGTGCAGCNGTTATTTGTGGGACTAAATTCAATGCTGTGAATTTTCTCAGTTGAGTGAGGGAGAGAACATGAGTAGAGAGAAAGACAAAAGCTTGTGCAGCAGCAAGAAGAGAGCCACAGAACACCCAAAGGTAAAAACTCCAATGGCTGCAGGACCTGCCATGACTGTCAGTGCTCCCAAGCACAGCTTTGTTTGTAAGCTCCTGATCCTGCAGCAGGCAGTGAGAGCTGAAGGCTGTGCCAGTCCTGTATTGCTTTAGTGCTGTAGGGCCAAACTTGGGGAAGGATGAAAGGTGGCCAGCAGCTGTATGAACAGGCAAACTCTGACGTTATCTTCCTCCTCTGGCTTGATCTCAGTCCATGTGTGTCACGTGCTGCTGCTCTGTGAGTGTGCAGGAGAGAAACGGAGTCAGAGGAGAGAGCAGGGCCCTGTTCCCAGAGAGCCACATGGTGTGCAGGTGGGCAGAGAGCTGGCCTGGCAGCGTGGGAGGGAGAGGAGAGCATTAACAGATTCAGGAGTTCACATCCTCCTGTGTATGTGCCCATACTATTACCTTCTGCACGCTGAGAACTCTGCTTTTCCTGATTCCATCACCTCTGCAGGTGTCGTCTGTCCCTGCAGGTGAAGTGAGTAACACCACAGGTTGTGACTGTCCAGGGATTCTCTTTGAAAAGTGTTTCACACACAGAGTTTCAGCCACCCGAGTACTAAAATTTGGCTGGAGGGCAGTTTTAACTCTCATGCTAATTCCAATAGAACAGTTAATTTTTTGCAAGATTTTAGGCCTGGTTTTCACTGTTATGGTACAGGACACATCACTAAAACATTGGAGATAAATTTCAATTGTACAATTTCAGCACATGAAAGAATAGGTGTCTTGTTAACCTGTTTCTCAGAAACTGATAGGGAACATATTCCAAGGAGTTTAATTGGATGCTGTTTATAAACTAACTGTACTGAAACTGGACTGATTCCAAGATTGCAATTATTATGCTGAACTGAACAATGAGAACTCAGTTTCAGTGGCAATTATGATGCTAATGTATGTGAGGCATAGATAGTTCTCATGTCTAAATTTCTGATCTGATGCAACCCATGAGAGGCACAGCAGTGAGGACAACCTAAGTCACCACTTGTTCTACTCTAGTGCTGTAGAAATGTTCCTTGATAGCTGATTATAATAACTCTGCAATACACTCCCAGTGAGAAGCCCTTCTTCACTCACTCTGGGTGCTGGTTAATTTTCCCTCTCACTGTCCCAGAAGTGCTGTGAGCTCTGTGCTTCCCATAAAGCTGCTCATGGGGGATGAGCAGAAAGATTCACTGTCCTGTCTTCAGCAGGAGCAAGCCTCAGGTGAATCTGAATATACTGAATATTGTTCAGTCCACCACCCTCTCATCAGAGGCATTCCGTGCACCACGTGCTCTACTCAGAGGCTGTAAAAAAGGTTACCTTCCAAATTCCCTTCAGAAAGTGTCTCCAGCTCCTTCTTTGCCTTTCTTACCACAGACTCCTTGTTGTCTAGATTTTCAGTCTGGGCTGACCATTCTCATGGGTAACTGTCAATTACTGCTCTGCTTCTTTGACTATGTACTAACAATCCCCTGAATATGTACTAACTACACTTCCCTCCCCACCACCCCATCATCTTGGAAATGCAGCAAAATCAGTATGAAAACCTGAAACAAACCTTTGAACTCCCAAGTGTTCATCCAAAGCTGACATTCAAAGTAGTTTTAATTTTGAGTTCATAAAACACATAAATGATTTCTCTAATACATACTGTAAATGTTCTCATATGACAGACATTTGATTTATGAAAATTACTAATGCTCTGCTAGATTAAAATGTATCTTCTTACTACAAAGTAATCTGTTAAATTTCTTTCTCCTTAAATAGGCCATCACATAAAGCTACAGGTTTCTGCTTTAAAGAGACTGTGTGATAAAGCTGCTTTCCCTTTCCATTAGAAAGTTACCAAAAAACTATTCAAGTGTATACATGGTAACAGTTTCAAAGAGTAAAGAAACTCCTTGCTGATGGAGAAGGAACATGTGAGCTTTCTTTGTGTAATCTTAAATCATAAACACCAGAAATAAAAAAGTTGAGGTTTTTTTTAATGAGTATTAACTACATAACTTGATTTTTTTTAGTCAAATTTCAGAAACCTTTTGTCCTGAATCTCAAGAAATTGACAAACACAGATATTATCAAAGTCTTCTTGAGAAATTATTACTGGTTTTTCTTGAAAATGTAGGTCATATCTGTGTAGCAAATTTAAATAATCCTTTTCTTATCTTTTTCTTATGCTTTTAAATAATTCTTTTCTTGTCTTTTTTTACCATAAGTAAATGCAAAAACCACAGACATTTCCTCACACCTTTTAGCATCTTTGCTAATTTGGAGACAACAAAGGAGCCTTCTAAATCTTCATCTGAGTGAATCAATGAGCAGGCAAGGGTTTCTGTAAAGGGTGAATATAGACGTGCTTGAGACTTCAACATGTGAAGCTGTTTATCTTCTGTAGTTGTAGGAACTTATGTCCCTTTATTACCTACTTGCATGTAATAGCTGAATATGTTTGAGATGCCCTCAGCAACTTTTTTGAAGCTTTGGGCTTTGAAAGGATGAGGGAAAAAAAATTGTTATGAGCTGAGTAATGCTTAAAGAGCAACATTTTCCAACTGCTGCCAAGAGCAGCCTTTAAACAGATGAAGGTAGTTGTTGTCCTCTTTTCTCTCTTTTTCAAGGAGAAGGTTCCCCAAAAGATTTATAACAATATTGTCTCTAGATGATATTAACAAAAAAAAAATAGCCTAAATTGCCACTCATCTGTCTGCTGAGGTACTAAGATTCCCTGGTATCAGATTTGTTCTGAATGCAGTGTTGGTTTTTTTTATTATTATGGTAGAATCCTTTCAGAGCAGGAAAATAAAGGAATCAGAAAAAAAGATAACATTATAGTCAACTCTGGAAGTCTATTTGCAAAAAGTGGTTTCTGGCAGATTAAACATTGTAAATTTCAATGCTTCATGTAGTCATAAACATTCGTTCTCCTGGAAACATCTCTTTCTAGGCACAAAGAGAGTATGTCAGTTTTAGCATGTTATAATGAAGTGGTGATGCTCACCCTGAGCCTCCCAGTGCAGAGCTGAGGCACAGAGTGAGGAGGCTCACTTGCCTGGGAAGCACCTACCCAGGTGTGCCAGGGACACAGAGAGCTGGCAAATGTATAGAAAGCTTTGAGAGAAAAGCTCCCAAGTGTAGCTCCCAACACTGCACCAGGCTTCCTCCTTGAGGGGCGGCCTCTCGGGATGTGCAGTAAAAACCAACGAGCTCCAGTTACCTGGATAAACTGCGAGTCCCATCCAGTACAGCTGATAGCACCGGGGCCACACTTTGAAATGAACTAGCAAATCACTGCAAGAGATCTTTTCCTGTCAGATGCTGCAACCCAATCGTTTAAGAGCTCAGTGGCCAGAGCCGTGAAATCCACCGCGGCGGGCACTGACCCGCTGCCGTGGCACAAAGCTTTCCACCAGCCTGTGTGCACACCAGGGATCTCTAGCTCTGCCAGCTGCGCTGCCTGTGCGCTGTCCCAGCCCCGCTTTGGCGTGCTGAGCTCCTGGTGGAGCCATTCTTTGTCGCAGCAAAGCAGTTCCACTGCTCCCTCCGCCCCGGCGCCGCGCCCTGCTCCGCTCACGCAGCCCGGCTGCCGAACCATCTGCCGAACCATCCTTGCCTTCAGGGCAAGGACACATGCTGCCTCCCGGGGGGCTCCCACACAGGAGGGAACTCCAGCAACCTGTTCTAAATAAATCATCTTTCTTGCTTTAAAGAAGTTTGATGCACCGAGCTGTGGTCTGTTCTGAAAGGCCCTTCTCTGACATGCTGAGTCGTTTCTTTCAGCATAAGCAGCCACCCCCTTCCCAGCAGCCAGAGGAATCAATAAACTGGATTCAGATTACTGAGAGTGCTGATTTGAGTGAGTGAGAGACAGAGGAGTGGGTTTAGTCCCATAGTGTTCATGGTTTGTGTGTGCATTTTGTATTTACAAACACAGATAACCTTTGCAATTTTTAGTGATTTGTTCTATTGGAATATTCAGCTTGCAGTCTGTCTAATCAAACCCATCGTTTGGGGTATATTCTGCCTTGTTCTGCAGGTCGGTCACAAGCACATTAACACTAGTTCAGCTTCCCTTGTTTACCTTCATAATACTATTGAAATCACAGGGGTGTAAGAAGAAATGGGGTTTGGTGTCTTTCACAGGCTGTTTTATTCACTGAGTGAAGAGCCACTTTGACCTCCCCTGTATTCTTAACTGCCAGAGTCTAACAGGTAGACCAAGTCTGTTGGCTGTGCATATCAAAAACTCCTATTAAAGCCAATGAAAAAATAAGTTTATTTCTTGTTTTTGTTTTAAAGGAGGAAAATGTCATTCTCTGAATCAAAGCTATTACTGGGTTCAGTGAAAAAAAAAAATGTTTAAATAGTTCAAATGCAATTTGTTAGAGTTCTCTTAACATGTACACAAAAGCTTGCTGTTTGTTGCTTTAATGCTGTTAGGCTATATTTTTTAAGACATGAAATTTGCATAAGAAAAATCGGTTGAGAGAACTTGAGATAAAGAAATTTTAGATAGATAAAAACACAAGTACAGTACTTAACTTCACACATAGCATTACCAACAAAGTAGTCTGTAGATACTGAGCCTGAAATGCATATGGAAGTTCTTCACATCAGCTGGGTATTGAAGGCTGTGTTTTATGAATACAGTACATTAATTGATAGATATGAGGTAGCAATCAAAATGTAAATAGAACTTGGTTTACATTAGTGCCCAAGTTTACTGTATAGATATGTAATATATGCTTTTAGGATGCTGAACTCAATTTCAAAGCATATCTTTAATTCATGAATTGTGAAAATGAATTCCATTTGTGGCTTACAAAATAGTGTGATTAAAAATTATGTTTTTTCTGAGCTGAACCAACTTCATAATTTCACATTATTCCTGTATTGAAAGTTCTTGTTTATTCCAAAAGCATTGCTACCTTTTTTTAAGATCGTGAAATAATGTTCAGCTGACCAATTACTTTTACTGTGACAGCTGCACTTTTGGTAGATTCTGATAAACCCAACTTAGGTTAAAGGCAGTATTTCATTATTATTATTGATAGATGCTTTATATATTTAAAGGACCATATTCAGAGGCACATGGTGTGCAGTTCCTGGTTATGCACTTTGAGTTTGTGTATGAAGTTACACAGGGGGATAAAACTCCTCAGCTGCTCTGCTTTCCACTAACTGAACAGAGGAAAGGGCACATACATCAACAGGGATGGTTTTTACCTTGACCCTTCTGTTCAACTGTCCCAGAGATCTTGTTCTTCTGGGTGTACAAAATTAGGTCTTCTGCAGAACCTAACACGAATTTCCTCCTCCCCAAGTGCCAGCAGTTACTCTTTGAGTTGTTGAAGAAACCCCTCGGGGAGAAAGCGTTGCAGGTAGAAGCAAATGAGGTATTCAGGAAAGTCTGGGGTCAGGAAGAGAGTTGTCAAAGTTGGTAATTGGACAAACTGAGTTAATTTGCATTGGAAGTAGAAGTTTTCTTTAGTAGCATGTTACCAAACCCTGACTGCATTGATGGATGTATCTAGAACAGTAGTGAGTTTGGGCTTGGGAAAATAAAACTGTACTGAAAGAAGGTAGATTTGGATTAGATAAAGAAGAAATTCTTCACTACAGGAGTGGTGAGGCACTGGCACAGGTTGCCCAGAGAAGGTGTGTTTGCCCCATCCCTGGAAGTGCTCGAGGACTGATTGGATGGAGCAACCTGGTCTAGTGGAAGGTGGCCCTGCCCATGGCAGGGGGTTGGGGCAGGATGATCTGTAAGGTCCCTTCCAACCCAAACCACCCTGTGATCCTGCAATGCCAGGGCTAGGTGTACGTGACAGAGAGGTGAAAAACGTGCTGTTCTCCTGGCAGTGAGAGTTTGACATGAGCAGCACAGAGGTGGGTGAGTGAGTGGCCAGCTCTCATCTCTGAAGGAAGGTTCTCTTGGGGACAGCTTTATGTGACAACCTACACTCCTCCAGTTCAGGAGGCAATGAGGTGACTGTCTGGATTATGTCCTTTTATTCCAGGGGAGAAATCAGTTAATAACCCATCTACTAACATGTGAGAGATGCACACTCTTTCCCCTCATTTGCAGCAGCTAATATGGGTGTTATTAAAAAAACCAAATATTTACAGTCAGATCAATGCATGAGCCTTAAATACATTACTGGAATATTTACCCCAGGCTGTTCTGTTTTATTTTTTTGTTTGTTTGTTTTCTGGAAGCTGACCACTACTGAAATAATTTACAAATGCTAAAATTATCTCAAAAGTCATGTGGGAAAACGTTAAATAACAAATGCTTATTTTGTAGCCAGGCATACTGTTACTAATGGCTACATTTAGTGATGGAGACTATAAACTGTAAATCATACCAGTGTTTCCCATGGCAGAGCAAGCTGCAATCCTGATCTGACAGTGCCCTTTGACCTCTCTGAGGAAGGCATAGTGGGAAGTATGTGAGGACATTATGCTTGATTAGTCTCTCCCTAGTTTGCCTGGGTGGGAAGATAATTGAAAGCACAATGGACTTTGGAAATTGAAGGTTCTGAACTGCACTTTGCAAACACATGCAATTTTAAATCTTTAATGTGTCATCTATATCAGCAGTGGACATTGTCTTCATTACATAAATACAATTCTTCTGCTAATACAGTGCAAATAGGGGTTAGGCAGCATCTGCAGCTATTGTAATTCACACTTCAAATAGCAGTATCAATTTTATATTCTTAAATTCTGAGAATTAAAAAAGAGCTTGGAACAGAAAAACGGAATTCCTGATTGATTTTACATTTGCTGATTTATTGCACTAAAGTTGAATTTTGCCCACTAAGTGATCTTATTAAAAAACAAACAAACAAACAAAAAACCCCAGTATAACTTATACTTGAGGGACAGGATTTGGGAACAGAAGGAATTTGGTTTGTCTATTTTAATACATTGCATATATAAGCTAGTACCAAGACTATTATTCTGGATGTTTTCTGGTCTGTTGAGTCCTAATGTAGCTAATCTCCAACAGATAGTGCTGCCCAGGGTTCCTGTAAAACAATCATCTGCAAACATATTTATTAACCTTTGTTATTTAGTTTTCTGCAAAGTGCAGGCCACCCTGCTGAACAGTCTACAGCATTTATTTACAATGCTGACTCCTATTAGATATCATTAGGTACCTAATAATTATAATAATTATGTGCATTGCTTAGGCTACCCTGCTAAATAACAATCACTTTTATTCAGAAGTCATAATTGCAGCAGCTAGACTTAAAATGAAATCTAATTAGATTTCAGTTCACCCCTTTTCACACACAATCTACATCCACTGTATAGTGACAAAATCTGCCCAGCAAACACTAATTCATTTACCCTGAAAAACTATTGTCTCTATGGCCTGTCAGGTAAAAGTTACCAGTGTATGTTTTGTAAAAACTAAGAGAATTTTTGCAGTAGAAATTCAGAGATTTTGTATGATATGTTGAAGAAGGAATAATGCTTTTTCACAGAGCTATTTCCATGGTAAACACGTTGGGGTTATGCAGCCATTGCTGCATTAATGAACACAGTAATTCTGTAACTCAATAGTGGGATATAATCTTGAATTTAACTGTTTCCTGAGGTTTGAAAATTTGAGCTGATCTTAAGTGAAGCTATAGTCTTCCTTGTGTGAAATTAAGAAATTCTGCATTCTTTTGAGCAAGAAAAGGTGGAAACACAAACTTACAAGATGAAGGAAGTATGGAAGGGAAGTGGTCTTTAAAACTACATGATGAATAATTTTCTAAACCTCTTTTCTTTCGAAGGATGGAGCCAAGAATTATCTATACCTTCCCACTATCAGCCATTTTCCCTGGTACTGGCTCCACCTGCACACACATAGAATCTTTTTGCAGAGCAATAGCTGGCACTGGCCTTATGTAACCTATGACCATTGAGCATTTACTATATAAGAAGTCTCATTAAATGATTGCAGTAAAAGTTTCTAAACTTTGGATGCAGCTAGAAAGGGAAGAAAAGTGAGTGGAGTGGTCAAGGATTAATAGAGAACAGATTCAGTTTTGAACATGTAACAGGTAAGGATTTCACAGGCTGGGATTGTCTACAAATTATTTTTCTCACCAAGTGTTTTGGAAAAGAGAGCAGGTTCTTTAAGGAAGGCTATAAGTTAACCAGTTGTTCAGTAGCAGATTTTTGCCAAATGTAACTGGAAATGGTCATTAGTGCAGTCAGACCTGTGCTTGCACATGTGAGAGCTGCAGCTTCTGCTGCTTAGTAGAAGTTATGCCAATTTTGGGCATTAAGTAGACAGTCTTGTAACAGGGGTAGGTGTATTTATATCAGTCCTGAGAGTGTTTACAGTCTCAAATCTATTTAGGGTGTTCTTCTGTGGTAGGAGACTGGTCCATGGCAAACTCAGCCTCTCCTGGAGTTCCTCAATCCCCTCTCCAAAGCACTCTGATAATTCACAAACACTAAACTGATTTCACACAGCCACATCCCATCGAAGCCCCCACGCTCCTTGCAGTTCTGCCTACCTTTCTGCCAGGGATTTCCACCCACTTTCTATCACTATAAATTTGAGATTTAGAATTTGAAATCCTCTCTGGAGACTGCCTGAATTTAGCAACTTGCAGCCTCTGCAGGTGCTGTGGTGACATTTTGCAAATGCCAGCATTTTGGCTGGCCACCTTATATTGTTGGACTGCATTGTGCACCTTGAGTATCATCCTTACGTAGCTTCTGCTCCATAGTGGAAGTTGTCATTTTCCAGTGCAAAACTGTTGAGGCTCATGGTTCCCTTGGTTGCCCAGCACAATGCTGATGTCTGTGTCATAGCAGTTAGAGTGCTACTACTTCAATTCTAGCTTGTAACTGTTAATTCTAGGCTGTGATGTCTGTACAACCCTTATCTGGGGGTAGTAACTTATCCTTCCTTCCCCCTTCAAAGAGAGATGCTGAAAACATCACAGCTGGTCAGTCTGTGGGCAGAGTTGAGCACACACCTCCTGGGAAAATGTTGCAGTCTGTATTTTCAGTCTGTGCTCTGCAGTAATGATGCCAGTTCTGACTTGAAACTACATCGTTTGCTTCCTGATAAGAATCCTTCTGCAGGGATAGTGAGATTACTGTGGCTGATCTGAAAGAAAATTACTTTATTTTTGTAGATACAAGGAAGACAAAGGGCAGTATGAGCACACACAAACACATATATGTATAATGTGTATATATACATATATATATATATGTTCTCTGAAAGATTGGTGTTGAAAGCTGGAATCCTTCAGTTAGGATTTTAGCAGCTTTCCCCCTGAAATATCACTGAAACAATGTCATCAACTCTTCATGGAAGATTTCCATTTCTGTGCTCTACTCTGGTTGGCCAATGCTCTCATCCCTTAGTGATTCTGGGCATGTATAGCTATTTAATGCATGTGAATACCCACAGGCATTTCATTTGTCTTGGTTGTACTGATGGAGAAGTATTCATCCAGAAAAAGGTGGGTGACAGGTATTGACAGACACAAAACATTAGGAAGGGTACAAAAGTAAATGTCTTTCAGGAATTTTGGAAGAGTAATCACCAGACTTTGAGTACCTTGAAAGTTCACCTTACCTTTGCCCTGCAGAGCAATGCTGTATGAATTTTGTAGGCTGACATGGATCAAATTCTAGTGATACCTGTACCCACAATATACCCACCCACATCTAAATAAGGTGAACATTCAGCTTTCAAGACCACCTGAAAATCTCTGATCTTTGCAGATCATTGAAATATGTTCTGAATCCTGAGTTATTTTTATCATGAGCAATGGCAGTGCAGGTTGCCCAGACATCTGTGCAGGTTTCCAGGAGTCAGCTGCACAAAGATGTGGCTGTGCAGTGCTGCCAGCCCTTGCCTGGGTGGGAGCTTGCAGTAACTCCAGTGCTTCCTTCCAGCTAACACTCCTAGGGATCCATGATTGTCTGGAAAATAATGCTAATTATTTTGTGTGGAGTATAATTCCTACAACTTGACTAAAAACTTCAAATCTGCGTACAATTGTTCTGGGTGTTTGTCATGGGTTTTATGAGATAAATTAGTCAGAAACAGAACACCCAGGGAGATCTGAATTTTGGCCCTCAAATACCAGACTGAGAGTTTCTGAATGATAAGAACTTTGGCAAATCTGCACTTATTACTTAACCCTAGTTGGCTTTAAATTTTAGTACTGGCCTTTCCTGGTTGTACTTGTTTGTTTGCTTGGTTTGGGAACTCCCGCCAAGAAAGGATCAGGACTGTATTGATTTTAATAGTACAGAGGGGTATCCTGGACATAAGGGAATTGATTTAGGTAGAAATACACTTGAAACAAGGAACATGGTATTCTATGGTCATTCTTAATTTACATTCAAATGAATAAACTCATCAGCAGGGAAACCGAGCAAGTATCATACACAAATTATTATGCAATATTGAATACACAGATAAGAAACAATTCTGAATTTCTAGCAAGCAATTAAAGATTAGAGATGCTTGTTAATAATAAATTTGACCACATTTGCTATCAGACCCCAGTGGGAAGACTTGCATGACTGGGAAATTAGAATAGCAGATAATATTATTTAGGACAGTCTGAATGGATGGAAAGTAAAAGGATTGAAGTCTAATTGAGTGGCTTTAATTGTTTCACTCTCATTCATTATTTGAAAATATATGGTCTCACATAGGAAAGGATCACTGCTATGGGAGAGAAATCTTGTGAGAGGTGACTTCTATAAACAGGAGAGCAGCTAATCAACCCCCTGGTTAGAATATCTAGTCAAAATAAACATATTTTCAAGATTAAAAACTGGAATGGTGAAAAAAAAAGTAATAATAATTAATAGAAATGTAAATTAGGTTTAAGGTTTTCTGGTTTTAATGGAAACATTCATAGTTTGAGACTGCTTGAATTCTTTTGCTAAATTTTAAGAAATCAAGGGCAATAGGATCTTGGGTGTAGTTTGCTGATGTTGTTTGGACAGAGAGTGAAAATAATTACTAAAAGATATATAAAGATATGTAACAAAGGCATTGTACAGAAATAAAACTGAAGAAAGGGTAGATTTCTGTTGATGACTATAAATTAGGAACTGTAGGAATAGTTTTGATTTTTAAAATGCTATGAACGAAAGATCTTCAGTATGTATAATTATAAATAGTGGTACAAATTTTCAGTAATTTTCGGTCATTGGGAAAAGGTGTTCCATGCTTTTGTCTCATACAATATCTATAATAAATTATTGGTATTATGGCTTACATAACAGAAATCTAGAGGAATATTTTATATATCTGCATTAATTAAGGAATCTTCAGTCTAAAAATAAATAAAAGTCAAAGTCAGTAACTGGAACGTGAGATTGGCCAAGGTCAGGTGACACAGAAGGGCAGAGTCCTGTGCTGTGGGGAGTTCCTGCAGGAGTGGTTTCCAAGTGCCTCAGTCCCACTTCCCCTGGGGTGGTTGTGCCGTGACCCCACTAGAGGGAAGGAGCAGTTTTGTGATTTCAGCACAAGCCTCTGCAGACTCAGGGAGGCACCTGGACGTGCCAAGGAGCAGCAGCTGCCTTTGCAGATGCCAGCATTCCTCAGTCACCAACCAGCTGGACACAGGGAGCTGAAACCCCTTTCTATGGCCAAATCCACACACACCCACCAGCCTGCAGTGGTTTTACTCTTTCTTTGCGGTTGGGGCGGTTGCTGGGTGGAGGTACCCTCCTCCTTCAGCTCTCTCCAGTTTTCCAGGTCCCTTGACATTTTGATGGCTAATCTTTTGGAGTGGCAGGGCTTCTTTGGCTGGTCTAGGACTCACAGGTGGTGACACAGAACAGGGTGAGCCCGGTGTGGCTGGCATTGGTAAATTCAGGAGGAGAAGCTGCTGATTCAGCAGGACACAGTTACAAAAGCACATCTGAGGGAAACCAGAGCATTAGGCAATGCTGTCAGAAACAAAAAAATGGAAGGATGGAAACAATCCCTTAAGTGCCTGACACTAGTCTCCTTTGAAACTGAGTAAGGCTGCTGAAATGAGCAGTGATGACGGTGTAAATAAGGGAAGAAGCACCAGAACCTGGCACTTTCGGGAAGGAGTGCTGAACAAACAGTCCTGTGTAGTTTCACTAAAAAATGCTGGAAAGGGAAGAAATTGCAAGACTGAATGTGTTTTGGTACTGTTTGATATGCTGTTTCTGTAACATAAAGCTCTCACCATGATTGGTATATATCTCAAAACAATTCAATTTTAATAAAGGAAAGTTGGGGCAAACTCTCTCAGTAGTGCTAAATGTCATTACAGGATGTGGATAAATACATGATAAGCCTGGGAGCTCAGAGGAGAACCCCCCTCTCTTTCTTTTTGTTTCTATGTCATTATTGATACAAAAACATCAGGACTTGTCCCAGTGAGAATGTTTTTAGAAATATATTAACCTTTTTTTTTTTTTTTTGGGGGGGGGGTTGCAGTTCACTTGTCTATAGAAGTAACATAAATACAGGAACAGAACCTGTCACAAAGGCCTTTATCTTGATTTTAGCAGCAGTAGAATCAGCTTGGAGCGAGCAGCTTGCAGTTCTATATGTTGCATTGCCCCAGGACTGCATCAATCCAGGGAACTTATTTTGAACTATTTCTGAAAGTTATTGAGCACATTTTCAAATTCTCCTCTAATGAATTCTATGTTTTTCCTATGAAAAGTCATAATATATATCCCTATGTTTTTATATTAACTGAATGTATGACTTGATGGCTTACAGAAAGTTTTTCCACAAATATGTTTAAAGTAGTTCTGCTAAATATTAAAAAGGCAGAGGTGAAGCATGAGTCAAACTAGGTTAAAAAGTAGATTTAATATCATCAGCACAACATAATCCTATATAGAAATTAGTGAAACATGTTCAGAAAGGAGAACTAATCTTGTTTTTTAGAAATTAGTCAGTGACATCTGGCTCCGATGTATTTCACATCAGTGAAGCACATATCTTGCTCATCATATTCATAAGATCTCTGATAAGGTATTTTTCCTTCATCAGAAACTGTGAAAGAGTATTCTGGTCACTGGATAAATATTGGGGTTGTGATTTGTCGGACTAAAATGCTACCAAAACCAATAAAATCTTTTAATTTCTGTTTACCTCTATACATGTTAAGACAAAAATAAAAGCAACTTGCGTAGAAATTTAGTACTTGCTCAAGATAGTTCTAAGGTACAGTGCACCTAGTAAGAAACATTGACAAAAAAATGATATTAGTGTTTATGCTTGTTCTGTGGCAATTCTGGTCCTCCTCATATTATTGATTAACAGCAGCCTGAAATGTTTACTTCTTTTCTTTGGTGTGATGTAGCAATCGTTGAGGAGTGATGCCTGCAGCAGCACAGGCATCCTGCAAATCCATTTATTTTTGCAAGTGTAGGTACAGAAGACCTTATCTGCTTAAGTTTACAAACATTTTCTGAAGTTGATATAAATCATTCCACTTCAGACATTCTGAGATATATCTCTCACTTAAAACCCTTAGTGATCCACGATCCACACGGGTTTTAAAACCAAACAATTATAGCAGTAGGGAAATCAGATGCTTTTTCCCTTTTATAGGTATGTAGTTGATCAGTATCATTGTTTCCCACAGATGTGACTCAGGGAGATGAAATATATCCCCCTTTTCTCTTTTATACAGAGTGTATCAGCCTCAAGATATAACAATATTTACAAGCTCATGCTCCTGTTAACTGGACCATGCTGCCACATAGTGGAGGTCTGATACACGCTGTCTTCACCCATTTTATTAAGTTGCATGAATATAAAGATGAAATAATGGGGCTTGTTCATTTATGTAATAATTAACGGCACATTTACACTCCCAGCATATCACTGTTGATGTTTACTATTTGATCAAGTATGATGGATGCCTTGTGGTTGCAGATTCAGATTAGCATAATTTCATCACCAAGGGACCCATGAAAAGGTTCAATTATAGAGCAATCTCATTAATACCAGGGCTTGTTAAACTAATAGAAATAGACATCCCAACAGCTCTGATATGTATACATGTGCATGGAATATAATTAATGGAAAAGCAACCCATACCTGAAACAAGCTGGAATGATACAATTACGTGATATACTAGGCTGACTGAGACAAATGCTGTTCTGTTAGCTCTGCTCAGAGAAAAAATGTCAGCAAAAATATAGGCAGCCTTTCTTCCAAAATGTTCCTCTGCCTTTCAGTGATACATTCTCCTTTTTTTTCCCCTTTGCCTTTTTATGAACAACTATTTAACTTGTGCTGTCCTCTGATGGGGCAGCATGACAAAGAGTAGCTCCCCAGCTATCCTTTATCTTTAGCCTCTTCATTTTTAAGCAGACATTTTTCTAGAACTTGGGAGAATTTACCTCCAAGCAAGAGCTGTGCTAAGGAAGTTTGTAGAAGTTCTACTTATTGTAGCTGTGAATGTGAGTGGGCAGCCAGCTCTTTCTTTGGAGGAGCACACTTCAAATTTCTCAGAAAGGAGAATAGACAACTACTGCAAGTGGCACCTGTCATTCATGCATGACAGGAAGCAGTTTGAAGTCCAAGCAACAATTTAGTCTTGCAGATTTTCTAGTGACAGACAAGCCCTGTCCCTCAGTTTTTTCATCAGTTAAATACTGAAGCTGTGTGCAGAAACTACTTTACTAAAGCTAATTTTTTTGTATGAAGATGATTGGAGTTCTTAAATGTTTTTTCATTAAAAAAATCAGTTTGCATAATGATTGCCATGCAACCTCTTACTTACAAATACACCTCAATTGCTATTCCCACCATATCAGACCAAGGATGATGGGCATACATTCTACTTTGAATGGTTCAGTGCATCCTTTCCATGGCCAGCTGAGAACTTATCCATAGCCTGTTTCCTCTCAAGTCAACAGAGGATCTACTCTAAATATTTGATATGAAATATTTCTTTGATTTGACCAACCGTAGTATTCTGATCAAATATTTTCTGGAGTGCCCTGCCAGTACTAATACCTATCACTAATACCTAATACTCTCCTGTTTTAGGAGAGTCATGAACAAGCAGCTGAATGGCCTGAGCTCTGGGCTCTGCACTCTTTAGTCTGTATGCAGCAGACTGTGAGCTCTGTGGGAAGAGAGGTCCTTCCCTTGCATGGCACTCCTCAGCAGCAGATCAGGAGTTATGCACTAGGAAAGGCTGTTAAAATTATTTGGGACAGGCTGGATGTGACTTTTTCATAGCATCACTCTAGAAGGTGCAGATCCCTCACCCCATAATTGCTCAGAGACTTGGGAACAGTGAAGGACATTTGGAACCAGCTCCATAGTTACCCCTTGCTCCCTTTGCAGAGGCAATATGGGATGTCCATCCATTTGATGTCCCATTGACAACAAATGTTTGAGAAATGGTGAATTTCTCACTGGCTGTCATGTTGTGTATTCTGGGAAGGTTTGTTCAGAATTCACTAAAGTGTAAATTTGTTAGTTCCATCCAAAGAAGCCCCGTGAGCCCATTCTTATTTGACTTAGTTTATACTGCTTAGTAAGGAGTTTCAAAAAAAACCCATGAAAAGCCACTCTCAAGCAAGAATAAGAGTGTCAACACAGTCATGCATCCAAGAAAACTTTCCCTTTCAGGCAGTCTTGTGACACAAGAACTTTGGCTCTCAATGAGGAAAAACTTCCAGATTTTGACACAATCCTTCCCATTATTTCTCCAAATGGCTTTAATTCAGCCTCGCTAGAAAGCCAAAACTGATCTCTGCACAGGAGAACCATGACTAAAATTCATTTAGTTTGAACCTGTGTGAAAAGCGGTGCTGGATGGTCCCCACAAACACAAGGCTGTGAGCTCTGCCACTGCTCTTCGTGTGCTTTGTGTAAAGCTTGGTTTATTTTTCCTGGCTCCCAGTGATGTTGGTGATTCAGGTCCTTATGGTATACAGTGTGTTTAGGCACTATTTAAAATGAACAACCCAAAAAAGCACTCACACACACAAAAACCCCTCACACCAGAAAAAATAGCAAAATCCCTATGTAAATCTAGGAATACTCTTTCACACTAGGAGTGAATAGTCTGTGTTTTAGACTGTAGTAGGACTGATTTTTCAATTGGATTTATTTCTTCACTGACCTCACCAATGGGAACTGGCTTTGGTCATGTCCTTTGAATGTTGTCTGATATCCCTGTGATGAAGCTCCTTAATCATTTAGTGCTCATGAAAACCTTGCATGTCAGTAGAATGCTGTAGAAGTGGTAAACTGCAGCAGAGCCTAGAAATAAGTATTGTAAGCACGGACAGCATCTGAGGCAAGAACTTTTTGGCAACTGTGAACAGCTCCAGTAAAATGGGTCCTGTTCAGAATACAATAACTCTCTAACAATTCATTGTTGAATCCCTCATTTCCTTTGTAGACCTAATTTTTGCTTAAATTAATTTTTATGCTGATGTGTATATGCTCTGATTCCACCACGTGATCTTATTAAATCTACAGTGGTGCATTTTCTATCACTTCTGCTAGTCGATTTTTCTGCAATTTTAAGCAAAATAACACTATTCCAAAAATACTTGAAAGCTCATGAATGACTCATACTGTAGTTCATTGAATACCATAAAATATTCAGTGACTCAGAGTCCTAGCACAAACTAAAGGTCCAAAAAAGACTCTATTGTTCCCAATACAGAGGTACAAAATCTGAAGACTTATAAATCAGGCATTAGCAGCTATTCCTGCTTTTGGGGTTGACACTTGTCAAAATTCTACCTAATCCCTGTGTGGATTTTTAAAGCAGTGTAATGGAACCTAATAATTTTTTAATGAGAAACAGTGTGTTTGCTAGATTAATTTCAATTTGTAATGTTGATTAGTTTCATGTGAGAGTGTAATGATCTGGAGGAATATATGACACTGGAACTCTGGAAACAGTTTTCAAAGCATAAAGCAGCTGTGTTACATGGTTCCTCTACTCAGAATTACAATAGCAGTGTAGCTCACTTTCTGAATGATTCAGCTTTCATGTTTTGAACACCAAAAGCTTTTATTCTCTAGGGCAAACTGATCCCTACATAGTCCAATGATCATGTCTCTGGCTGAGTGGATTAAGTAGGAAATGACTTAGAATACCCTGATCCAGAACTGAGAATATTTAAGGAATGAGGTTCCCTCAAGCTTGTTTCCCATCTGAAAACAACACTTCTCTATGGATTATGCACCCTGCCAGTTACATATATGGGTATCTATATTCAGTGTCATCATTCCTGATCTTTTAATCCAATATCACTTTGCAGTAGCATACATCTACTGATGTGACCAGACCAACAGCCATACAAGGGTGCCATAAAGGAAAGGAGAACCAGTCTATCATCTTTATAAATGGTATATTTACTTTGAACACAATGGCATTTTGAGGTGTGGCCATTCATACACACAGTTTAAAGGATAAATAAAATTAACACGCTGCTTAGTGAGTCCAGAGACAATTCAGCTAGTGTTTAGGTGGTGATAACATTTGGGTTGTGCTGAGGTTTAGATAATGAAAAAAAAATGGCATTGAGAATCATGTGGCTTCCTTGGAAGTACCTTTGGAGAAGAACAGGTGCATCGAGGTACCTTTTTAGCAGGACTGAGCAAAGCTGGAATTTGAGGATTTCATTGGAAGACTCGGGTTCTGTTTAAATGTACTCTCTGGGGCAGACAGAAAATGGTAGGTATGCGACTAAGTGGGTATCACAGGAAATAGTAGAACTGTAATACTGTGTTACTGCACCCAGTAGAGTTAGAAATGTCAGTCTGATAGAACAGTCGTATTTCTTATGCGGAGATTTTTAAAATAAAAAATCGGCAGCCTTGAGCAGATGACTTTTAAATGAATCCATACGCATTGATACATTCCCTTGCCAAGGTGCAGTATCATTGATCACAACTGGGACTCATTGTTATTAAGGTTTCAACAACATTTGTATTAACAAGTCACCTTTGTATCGTAAAAAGGGAGAGGGTTGATAGGCATTAAGAAAACAGCTGCATCATAGCGAGCAGCCAAGAGCACAATGGGTGTCAATAGGAGGTAAAACTACTCCCGCTGAGACAAGTGAAGAAGAAAAATGAAACAGGAGGATTTGTTCCAGCAGCCCTGTCTAATTGTTTATTCCTTTCTCATTCCTTCCTAGTCACTTAAGGGCTGTGGCTTCTGTCATGTAAAAGGAAAAATCAGACCTTGGGCTGCTTGGGGTTTCTCTCACTGTAAATGAGTGGAATTTGGGTGCTGGGAAGCTGTGGGCAGGGTGATGGCATGTTACCTTTTCCTGATTAGCTACAAGGCATTTACTCCAGATAAGTGCTGTGTGAGCGTATGACCTCATAAGTGGCCCCAACCAAGCACTAATAGTCTACTTTAGAGAGGAGATTAGGTTCCACTAATGGTGTCACAGCATGAAATAAGATGCAACATATTAACTGGGGGAGAAGGAGCACGAATGGAGGGGGGGAAGCTTGGAATAGAAAAGGACAGCTTAAAGGTAGAAAGAACTCAGGGATAGCACAGGATATCCGCAGCTCCTGAATGAAAGCAGATTTTGCAGGCTTCTTGGGTGGGAAAAGATGATTTAAAACAACAGAAGTACTGACTCCACTGTACCTGGCACCCAAAGGTTTGGCTCTCCTGAGTGTGTTGGCCAGAGCAGGCAGCCCAGTGCACAGCTCTGCTGTAGCTGGGCTCCCAGAGTGGGGCAGAATTTGCCCCCAGCAGCAGGTCTCTGACAGCTGCATGGTGCCCTGCATCCCTCGGGGTGCTGAGGGCAGCAGTGCCTCCCTGGATTCTTCACATTGGTTCTGAGAGCTTCTAACCCAAAGCACTGCTACTGGGAGTTTCATCCAGTGCAGGCTGACTTGGTCCTACTCCCCTCAGAGGCCTCTGTCTCTCTTTTATGGTTATACCAAAAAGTGTAAAAATGAAAATTTTTTCATCACTTGTATTGAAGCTGTTGTGCTTCCCAGGAAGAACAAGTCAGGCATTTCCCAAAATCTGCAGAGAGATCTCCTATAACTATGAGAGGAATTTCATCAATAGGGAAAACAAAACAGAATTCAAAAGTTTGTTGTCAGTTGAAAGATACGTGGCAAATTTTATAATCCTTGTTATTTTATCCACCTAAGCTGAAGGAGAAGGGGCAACTTTTAACAAATCATCCAAACATTTTTTTGTTCAAAGAGTCTTTCTTGGTTCTAAACCAGTAAAGTTTGTCAGAAGTATTTCTGCTCTAATTTATAGGATTTCTAAATTTATGAAGCTTATCATATTTGTGCTGACCACATTCCCTAATAGGCTTAAGTTAAATGGTTGGCTCATGCATGTGAAAAATGTTTTGGCTGTTGTCATTTCTCAGATTTTGCTACTTTCATGAAATGAGTGTACCAAATGAACACAGTGGAACAGTACTGCTCCAGTACCTATCTGAGCAGCAATACCTGTGGTATCCATGCTCACTTTCAAGTCTGTGATGCTCCATTAGAATCTCCTTTTACATTCTAGGAATCAGACCATAAACTCTGTATTGCATTTTCTATGAGCCAGCTGTCTTAACCTTACATACAAATCCAGTGGGAAATGAACACTTGAATTAGAACCTGATTTATTATAAAGAAATCTTAAAACATTGTAAGGGATTTTTCAAATTATGAAATGTATATATGGTTTTGCAGTCCAAGCACAATTAAAAATTCAGGCAGCGTTTAAGAGGCTAGAATGGGAGAATATTTTTCTGAAGGCTGTCTACTGATTTTACTGTTGTATACAAGCTGAGAGCATGTGATTAACAACACTCTGGCTTTGAATAACGGGGCACTGGACTTCTCACTGGGAGACATGTTCATCTATTGAAGCACTGGGGTGTAATGGTGCAGTGTTGCTGCTGATGTGAAGAAAGATCCAAGAGTGATCTTCTCTTGCAGGAAAAAACTTGTATTTTCAGGGAGGCAAAAAACACAGGTGCTGAACTAAAGCACAGATGTTAATTTCTGTTCTCTTCTCTCACACACACACACATATGTATGTATGCATATAGACATATTTATAAGTATACACACATGTTTACAGACACGTACAAAACTGTAAAGTGACTATTACATAATAGATTTTTTTTGAAAGAGCACCTTAAAAGCACTGACTAATTTCAGGGTTGGGTTTGAAGCAGAGCAGATGACCTAAGTGCATCTCATGCCAACATGCATCTGATGAAAATATTCATCTCTGGAACGTTGAATAGTTGAATTGTGGTTCTTTGCATGGTGACAAGATTAATTTGGAAGAACCTCCTCTGGTGATGATACCAGCCACCCAGACTTGTTATCCCAGAGAATTCACTGTCAATTGAAACTATCAAGCAATTTTCACTAGATAAATGCCTCCTTCTGCTGGATTACACACCCATTCATTTCCATCTCAGTTAAAGAATCTTTGCTTCACTGTAGCTAATACTGTTGAGAATTTGGATATTTTTAAAGCTGTGCATAGTGCTGCTAGTGGGACACTGGGCAGTTTCATGTGCCTACAACTGCCAGCTTGGCAAGGCTGTGTGTTTAATGTATGTCATACCTACACTGGTAGGGTTCATGGACCAGGCATCCATAGGGTCAAATTCCCTGAGGAGCACATGTTGGTAGCTGTACTCAGAGGGCAGAAATAAATGCAGGGCTTCGGTTTCTTTTGCCCTGTCACACAGCTCATAATGTGTGAGCAAGGAGAATGATCCAGCCTTTGTGACACAAGTCCTCTTGAGAGACAGGGAGCTCTGGATTTGCCTGGTCTGGTCCTGCTGCCTAGGGACTTGATACACTGCATCTCAGTGGGAGGAGAAAGGGAAAGAAAATGAGCCCGTGTAGCTCCTGCTGTCTGGTAGCCAGTCTTCCTCTAAGGGACACTGAAAACCCTCAAGCCAAGGTGGGAAACAGATTTTGCCACTCCAAATGCTCCAGTTACTGGATACAGCATAAACAGAGTTAGGAGCACCAGCTACGCTTGCAGCTGTCACTGCAGAAGTTGTATTCCACTCTGTTCATAACGTTGAGTTCATGAGAGAGAGAGGGGCTTTCAGACATGTCCTCCTCATGTCCCTGAGGGGCTTGGTGGCCTGTAGCTCAGGCATTCAAGTGTGCTCTGAGCACCCAAGTGTGGCAAAGCAGTTGGTCTCTTGAGGCAGTTTTAGAAGGCATCTGCTACTCAGCAGAGTTTTCTCCTCAGAGATTTTTAGTGGTGGCTCTGGATGCTTCTACAGGAAAGGATGTTTGTCACAAGTTCTCTGCTCCCCTGTATTGCAGTCTAGGTCACAAATACAGCTGTCTCCTCTGGTGCAGTACCAGGGGTCCTGTACCAGCCTTTTTAACATGGTAGCAGAGCATAGCTAAAGCAGAGACTGGGGCTGGGGGTGAAAAACCAACTCATATTTTATTATATGAGTTACAGCATAGACAGCACATTTTCCACATAATTTTTAGTCTCAGAAAGATGATCCAAGAGCCTTGTGTAGAAACCCACAGCCTGCTGCTATAGATATTTCTCACTTTTGCCTTTCTTTGAGGAACTTGAAAACTCTGTCTTGCTGTTTTTAAAATACTGATTCATCTTCTAATTTTCTTCTCAGCAATCTTCCTAAACAAATAAATAAACCAGAGGCATGAGATCTGCTGTTCTAACTTCTCTGTCAGATGAACACAGAAGGCTCTCTCCATGCAATTTGTAAGGTTCATGTATTTCTATGATTGCGCCCAATTTTCATAAAGCAACAGGTTTAGAGCATTTTTGCTGCAGGACACACCACCACTCCTTATTGGAACTCCATTCAATACATCTGCTGCAGGTTAAGAACCCATCACTGCTCCCCAGGCTGTTTGAAACACTCTGGCCACTGACCTCAGCTGTGACCACCCTCATTTCCCAATATGCCAGGGATTTGTACTTACACTCTCTCTGGGAGCTGTGGAAGCTGCAGGGGGCTGGACGTGACATTGGCTCTGATCCCAGTGCCCTCACACATGACCCCAATCAGCTTCACTACAATTCTCATGATACCCACAGGGTTTCCAGATGGAAAGAGGGAAATAAATGTTATCAGCACAATCCAAATGGAAAAGGGTTATTTTTTTTTTTCTGTAGACAATCTTGGTGCTGGTACACAGGAGTTATTAATTCATCTTTTTGTATAAGAATGGCTTCATTTGTTAGAACAAGGGAAATATAACAGGCTTACTTTGATTGTCAGGTTCCTTTTTTTCCTTTTAAAATGGGAAATAATGCTGAAAGGAATTATCCTTTATTTTAATGCATTTTCTACGTCTCATCAAATCCCACAGTCTATGATATGGAAGGAATTGGTCATTAAACCTATAGTTAACTTGCACCTAATAATGAATATTAGTTGTGGCTGCACTAAAATGAGAGTTGCATTTAGAATTGACTCCAAGTCACAAGTCAAGTAACAACCAGCAATACTTTCTCTCTGAAAACAGCTAGATGAGAATGTAGAGGCACCCTTCAACAGCTCGGGAAAGGACATTTCACAGTGGTTTTAACTGTTTTGCAATGTATTTTTGTGTACTTTAGAAATATAACTCCACAGAAATCAATTGGACATATTCTGCATTTGCATTGGTGTTCATGACTTCTCATCCTGCCTTCAGGGTGTAAATGTGCCTGGGTTTGTCCTGTAATCTCTCATGACTAAAAGAAAGTTTTGAACAAGTCTATAAAAAAAAAGTTTGACTGTTTTCTCATGAAATGGAATGGTAATTTTTAGAGCTTCTGAGGAATTTTGATTTCTACTTTTTTCCATCAGAACAAAAGGAAAACATAATTAAATCTATTTCTCATAATTCAACTTTTCTCTCATTTCACAAGGAAATACTTTCATTTTAGTTTTGATTTTATTTTAAAATAGGCATTTGAAGAAATAATATAATGTGATGTGTCACAGATATGGCTTACCTGCAATTAATAGCTTTTTCCAATGCCTTCATATCATGGAGACATAGAATAAAGTAATTTATGTGCATCAAAAAAAGGGGTTTTACCCTGTCTCTTCTCCCCTGTGAAAGACCTAAATATTGGGATATCAGATTAAAAGATCAACACTGTTTAATGTCAAACAGGTTGGGGAAAATAAAAGCAATGTAGCCTCACATTGTTCTTAGGAATAAGTGAACAGAGCTGAACTTCACACCTTCACTCTGAAAAAGTGTTTGTGTCATGACAGGCTGAAATGTTTGGCTAGTGATGTGTTGCACTGGTAGCCTCAACACTTACGTACATCAGGCTGGTCCTTAGCAGGACAGATTTCCCATCTGCACAGGTCCCATCCCTGCTGAGCTGGGGCTCATTTGAGGGCTTGATAAGGATGTCTTTCCTCCATACCAATTCAATATGTGCTGAGATTAACAAGTATATCTTGAATTAGTAAAATCTGTGATAAATTCTTAATTTAATTAACTACAAATTTTAGTCTGCTGAGCTATTATCAAACATGTTTTACAAGTATACTAACAACAGCTTCAGAAAAATTTTCTTTATAGGTTGTAATTAAAATAAATATTTAATCTATCATTTTACAAGAACCAGTTGGCTGAGCATAATATAATTATATTGATCATCTCCAAATCATGATATAAGTAACTAAAAAGCTCAAAACCAAAAGCTGCTTTGGCTTCCCTATAAATTATGTAGTAGTAATTTCACCAACATCTTTCCAGACACTTTTTCCCTTCTTACTGTCTTAGTAATTGTTGTGGACACAATGAGAAATTCACCCTTCAGCATCCTGAGGAGAGCAGGAACTCATGAGTTTTTGTTTGATTCAGTGCTTTCAAAGCTCCATTAGAGCTGCTGAGTGTTGGAGCTGGGAAAGGAGCAGTGCTTCTGGACAGTCACTCAGATTGTTGTGTTCAGTCTTGGTGGGATAAATAAATAAGGTAGGCAGTAACTGGAGGGAAAAATCTGCTGTATCTCTTCCTTGGCACAACCCAGCACATTTATTTGTAATTCACTTGTTGTTATACAAGTCCCTTTGTGCCAGATCTTGATGTTTTGCTTGTTTCTTCATTCAAATAATACCTGCTAAGGAAGCTTTCTCGATTGTGGGAATTTTCAGTGCAGTTTAGAGGGGCAACTATGTTATTCTGAGTCAAAGCTGTTTGCCAGCTAGGCAGTTTACTGAGTAAATATCTAGTGCCAGAGTTCACACATAGCTGTGCACATGTGTAATTCATACATACACGTTCTTTTGTTAAGTAAGACTAAGGTTTGAAAGTTTTTAGAATCAGGGCCTGAAATGAATCTTCCTGCCCTGCTCCTCCTCCTCCAGCTCCAAACCAGTGATCCCAACAATAAGAAACATGCTGAACTGTGGGAAACTCTCATCACCACCTCACTTGTTATTAAATAGCAACCAGATATTTTTACTGACAGATATGTGCTGAGGTTTTGATGACATGCCAGTAAGGTTAATCTCAGATCTATATTTTTTAAAGATCCCCATGAGGGTGGACTTCTGCACCTGCTGTCAGTGTAAAGATGGCTTTCCCAACTGCAACTCACCTCACGGCAGGTTCTTGAAAACCTCTCACTTTTAACATATCTGCTTAATAAAAATGCTTTCACTGACAGTGAAAAATGGAACCTATCAATGTGTTACCAGCCCACATTTCCATTGCTACCATCTTAACTTCAGAGAGCTGCTGCCCTCAGTGAGAGGCAATGATGCTACTACAGCCTGACAAGGGCATACTGAGAGGCTTGGGCATAGATTGCACAAATGCTCTTATAATTTTATCTTTTAGAATGGGCCTTGCAGTAGAGATAATTAGAAAGTGCTGGCTTACAGGGCATAAGAGGGATCAGTCTGAGAGCTCAGAGAGCAAACAGAAATTATGAGTGACCCAAAGGTAAATGTGTGTGTATGTTCCCATTAAGGATAAAAGAAGCAACAAGTAAATCCACTACCAAAACCAAACAGATTACAGTTCAGGCTGTGTTTCTAAAAGATGAGGAAAGGTAAATCGATCTTACCCTCAGATGCAGCAACTTCTAATAGCTCTGCCAGGGATGTCAGCAGTGCTTCTATCTGGCTGCACTGTAGTTACTTGTCTCATTTCAAACACTGCAAGCTGTGAACTGTCCTAGCAAAAACCTCAACAACTGCAATTAAGCAAGTTAAAAGTCCTAAGTCATAAAGAATAGACAAATAGTTTTCTTCACAGTGTCCTGCATAACTGGGAGCTGTCTGGTCACTCCTACAGAAACAGTGTTCTTACAAGCACATCTTTGGACGCTTTTACAAGGAAGCACCCCAGGCTCCTTCGTGCTTGCTCTTTAGAGATGAGCTTGAATGTGTTAAGGTGTCACTAATGATACTTGCATGGAATGCCAGATGAAAACACTGGATATAGTCTCTGGGCAGCAGCAGGAGCCCTAGTAAGACAATGGCATCTTCTTGTACTACTCCCTCAAAAGGGACATTACTTTCTTCCGGTCTAAATTTCAAACATTCAGTTTTGGGAAATGGTTTGGAGGAAAGATACTTTTGTTTTAGTGAAGAATGGGACAGGAGTAGGGAAGTGAGAAGAGTGTTAAGTTTTGAGGACCTACCACTGATAATGGTCCTCTGAACTGTCAGTGGTTTGATTATAGGCTTGGCGTGCATATGATGCAAAAATTGAGCAATACAGAGAACTACAACTGAATCTCCAAATCCATGAACATTTTCTTAAATCTCCAGTCTTGGTTGTTGCAGCATAGCCTGGCTCTAGTTGTTCCCCAGGAATCAGAATTTCCATCCTTGGCCAGCAGCAGCTTAGAGCCCTGGCCTTGCTGCACAGAGCTGGTGATGGGGATTGTTGTGCATGGTCCCAGCCACAGGCCCCAGGATTCAAATGCCCATGGCTTGAAGCACCTGGCCCCAGCACAAAATAACCTCTGCCCTCACTGCAAAGTCTGAATTATTATCCACCCCACAGTTAGTTATAATATAGCAGTGATATATTGAGAGCTGGCCTGGCCTTTTAAAATGCAAATTAACAGTCGAGTAACAACTAGGTGCTTTTGACCCTGAGAAAAGCCAAACGTTGAGCCTGGTTTTGCAAAGCTGAAGATGTGCTGTGTGCACTAGAGCACAGTTTAACAGTGCACACACAGAGCCATCCGGCCAGGCAGGCACCAGCTCCCAGTCCCCAGTGCCACCAGGCTGTGCTTCCTTTCTCATGACTCTCTTGCTTTGAAGTTGAGCTGCAGCATGCTCAGCTGTGCTCAGCAGGAGGGCTGAAGGTTTGAATATTCAGATTTGGTCTCTGTTTATAGAGTGGGCTTTTGAGATGTAGGAATTCTGTTACATTGCCATGTCTGGGGGAAGGGCTGCTGAGGCTGTTAATGGGTCCTGAGGAGCTCCATCCCTTACACAAACCACAGCAGGCCCCCTGCTCCTGCCAGACGTTAATGGCCACATGGACCTAGTGCATAATACCAGGTACCTTTAACAGAGCTCTTTAATTGCACCTCTGATTTTATTTCTGCTTGTTTCATACTGGCTGCATATTGCAGCAGGCAATATTTAGTCTATTCCACTTAACCAGTGCTGCTTTAAAGTTGATTTTGATGCATTATTGCTTTCTGCAGTGGCTGACTCACATACACATCAAGTTTCCTTGGTTTCCATAAGGAAAGGAAGTACGAAATTTGATAATATAACATGGAAGCTATGGGTTTTCTAAAGCCCCATGTGCTGCTGCAGTGTATGCAATACTCTCAGGTAGACATGCACATGACAGCCCAATTAATGAGTGGGTGCCCAGGAAGGGAAAGCAGAAGAGTATTTACCTGCTCTGTCCTTCCATTCCAAATCCAGACAAGCAGAGAAGCATTATGATATTCCTGCCAAACAACTTGGGAAGAACAAGTTTAAGTCTCACAAAGCAGAACTCTGGAAGAAATTCCCCTGTTTTCCAGGCAGCTCCTGCACCACACCACGAGATGTGCAGCACTAGGTATGATAGGATTGAGGCTGCTGCTTCTGACAGAAATGTGATGTAGCTGCACTACAACAAAGTATGCTGGGATAAAGGAATGAATCCCTGTCCTGGTTTGTTTCATGGGGGACCCTTTCTCCTGTTACAGAAAAATTGGCAGCTTCCAGTTGTGCAGAGCTGTGTGCACAGCCAGAGAAGGGGCAAGCTTGCCAAGGGGTTTGTTGCCTGTCAACAGAGAATGGCACTTTGTGGAGTGTGGCTGGGGTGGACCTGTGACTCCTCTCTGCTGCCAGTCCTTATTAGAGGCCGTCATCCTCTCCAAAGTTATTCCTGGCCTTTGTCTTTCTCTTGTGGGCAGATGTTCCCTATTCTTTATCAAGCATTGATAAATGAGTGAGTAGGAACAGAAATATTGAACTGGATGAACTGTTTTAGCACTGGTTAATTCCATAGTCCATGCAGAATAATTAAAGGTCAATGTACTCCTTCCTTGTTAAGGTCACTTTGTGTGTTTGAAGTTGTACCTTAGACTTAAGACCTCCCCTGCACAGGAGGAAGTCTCATAAATGAATGAACTGACCTATTCTACCTCTTCCTACACTCTGGAAAGCCACTTCTTTCTGTAAATTGTGGGCACTGCTCTTTGGGAAGCACTACAAAGGGCTGCATAGAGTTACAGTGCTATATATGGAGCAATTTCATAGGGTATATGCTGGTCTCTGTGCCTTTTTTTACCTTTTCTGGTTTATCCTATTCGAAATAATTAAGCAGCCTAATGGAGAAGGCACAAGAGATGTGCCATTTGCTGAACAGTGCAGTGATGTAGCTCCAGTGTCTGGCAGAGGGGCTCATATTGAGCCAAGTGTGAATCAAGCACCTGCTATTAAAAGTAACACTAAAGCAGAATTCCATCAAATTGCTCTTTGGGTTTTTTAATATTCATAAAAATATATTTCTTGAGGCAGCGGGGACAGCAGTGAAAGGAAGGACAGCTAACATCCGCATCTTCTCCATGTGATTAGAGTATTTGCATCAAATACTTTATTATGAAGGCTGGAGGACAAGAAAAGCACATTCAGCATCATATGTTATGGCACAATCCCTCTCTGGTAGAGCAAACAATGGGACCATTATACAAGCTGACATATTTTTTGTTTCTAATATATTCTGCTTCTTTGTGTCTGTGTGTGCTTAAATAGCAGGCACAGATGTACTGTTTCCAAAGGTCTTTGACTTGTCATGAGAATACTGTCTTTACCAGTAAAATAAATTGATTACTAGTGACAATGTTAACTATTATACAAAGAACACAGCTCTGGTGGGCTTTGTTAGATTTTAAAGAAAAGGTGATTATTTCTTCTTTATGACAGTTTGAAAGGTTTGCCATGTGGATATGGAGAGATTTTGCTCATGAATATGCAGAGCAGTGGCAACAGGCCGGGGAGCCAGATCTTCACATTGACCGTTGGCTGTGATTGAGATCGAAGAAGAAATAAAACACAAGACAAACACAAAGTGTACAAAACCAGCATGGGAAGTGGTTGTTAGGTTATCCAATTGTGAGGATATTGTGCAATATTGTAGTTGGAGTATAATATCAAATTGATTACATAGTTACAGGGAAAGCAGTGCCAGTGGGATGATGCACAGGGCATCAGGTTCATGGTAAGGCCACCAAATTCTTGAATATGGCCAGGCATTATTATTTGATACTATGACCAAGTATCCTCTGAGCAGTGACCTCGGGAAACTGGCCTATGACACAAGGCAATATACCTTTCTTGTCAAGATTTGTTGAAATTTTTCTGGGAAGCATTCTGGTTTGCTGAAGAAAAAACAATTCATGCAGGTACTGCAGTGTGCTATGGAGCAGAGAGATTAATAAAGGAACAGAGTAAAAAACACAGACACAAAATACCTACTTGTTATATTACAATGGTTTTTCAGAGGTTTTTCCTTTTATAATGTGAAAAATTATAAAAGGGATACTTAGAGTTACTCTTTTACTAGAACCTTTACATTTTTGCAGGTTTTTGCTCTAAAACATATTCAAAAAGTTCTTCTACAGATCTCACGTTAAAATAATTTGGGATCTCTTCCAATCTAATTTAAGATGCTACAAATATTTGGTGTAATGAGATTGGAAATTATCCATTTGCTCCCCCTAGAAAAGGCTATGAGTTCTCCCTTGATTGCAGTTCAGATCATGCTGCTAAACACCAATTTAGAACACAAATCAGGCTCCTTGTTGATTGCAGTTCAATTCATGCTGCTAAATACCAGTTCTCTGATCAGCAAGATGCTGCTCTCTGGGCTGTGACCTGGGCCTCCCAAAGCAATGGATGCCCAATTTATACATAGGTTGCATTACCAAAATTAGGTCAGTCCTATCAAATCATAATTAAGTATACAGTTCTTACCTGATCCTACAGCAAGCCTTTTCTTTTATATTCAAATGTTTTTTAGTGACTAATCTAGAATTAGTGACAACTATGCATTCCTTTGGCACATGTAATCTGCCTTTCCTTTAAATCATTGACTCTTGTTCAAATATCTATGACATCCTTAATGCATTTAATCTTCCTCCTGTTTAGAAGACTTTTTCTTAGATTAATTCTTTCTCAGGTTGCTGAACATTTTTTGATTTTCCTTACTGATCAAAATGCTAATGATTTTCACAATTGGTCTTCAGGTCAGAACGAAAGAAAGAGCAAGACTGTCCTAAAATCTAGACCCCACGTCAACATCTTGCTGATGAAGCACCTTTTTTCTGTTCTTGACTGTTAAGTCCTCCCTGGTGTTGCACAGCCATTGTTACCCCATTTCACATCATTTGGCTCCAGGCACTGCCCCAGTGCTGCTTTTCCCTGCCTCGTGTCCTGTCCAGCACCTCCAGCCCCAGCATCTCTGCAAACTGGGAGCAGCACTCTGGGAGTGCTCAGTAACTCCTCCTTATGGCAAACTGGCTTCTGAAAACAAGCTCATCAGTGGAACCAGCCCCTTTTCCACCAGAAAAATCTCTAGGACAGAGCATGAAATGCTCCTCTACTCATTCTTTGATCCATGGTGAAATGTGGGGCATGACAGAAGCTGCTGCTTGTGGTGGGTCTCTTCTTGTCAGGTGGGCTTTGTACATCTTCACTCTTCCCAGCCCCCACTTCCACATTGCTTTTGAAATGTCAGATGAATTCTACTGCATTTTTATGGACCATGGAGATACCTCAATATGTTTAGGAAGGCTTGGCCTTTGTACTTTTTCCAGTTCTCTGCTCCATCATCCTGTTCTTATGGTACCTGTCCAGCCTTCCTCAGCCTGGTTCTTTCTGACCTTCACACTTAAAGCAGCTAAACTCCATCCCATGCCCCTACCTTATTCCTAATCTGACTTTATGTCTATTCTGCCTCTATTGACTGATAGTCTTAAAAATACAGAATATGTAATAAAAATGAGCATTTTAAAAGGAACAGGTATCCAGGCAAAGGAAGGAAGTACAAATAAAATCTGGGTTTTTTTGGAACCTTTCTGCACTACTCTTCTGATTAGTAAACTTGCTTTACTCTGTATGTTTTCAAATTGCTGAGAATTTATTATACAGCATATAAAAAAAAAAATCTTACTGAAATCCTGAAGAGACTTGGATGGGACAGACCCTAAATTGAATGAAAGATGGAATACGATAATAAAGGAGATTGAAGCCAAGTTTGCTTTGTCACAGCAACTTCTAATCAATCCTTATGTATCATGTGGTCATATTTGTAATGAAAATATTCTCATGAAATAAGAAAAAGTATAAAGTGCTCATTCAAAAGCACCTACCAGCTGCACACACTGTATTGATAGTAAGACTGATACACCTAATCAGGGGTTCACATTTCAAACCAGGAGGCCTAACAGCTTCTGAGATATAAGTAAATGAAAATTCATGATTCTGTATTGTGCCCAAGAGCCAACTTTACTGCTATTGCCATATAATTATTTATAGCTGCAAACTATCAAATGGAATTGCTTACCACCACCTTAATACATGTGGTAATTGATGTGAAGTGAGGCATTGCGTCCCCAGCTGACCCCAGCATCCTGAAAGTCAGATGGATTTTATTTAACTCAATTATGATTGATATTATCAAAATCCGTGAAGCACGACGTGGTATAAGGGGCTTTCTAAGTGTATCTATTGATTGTTTCTCTGTGTCTCTGTGTGTGTGTGCATGTGTGTCTCAAGGCTGTGGCAATGGAGCTGACTCTGGGGAAAAGAGCAGTATTACTAACAATTTCCACGTGTAAATATATATTTCTGATGGCTTAACTTGCCCTCATTGCCTCATAGGGATTGTCAGAACTTGTACTACAAAACCCCGGGTTCACTGGCAAGGAATTTGCTCCAGTAAGAAAATTTGCCAGTATGGTTGGTGGGGTTGAAAAGTAAAATGTTCTGTGACCTGCTTGGCTGAGACTAGAGCAGGACAAGGATTCCTGTGCTCCAGTTCTGGGCCACTCCTTCACTCCTCTGCAGCACAGCAGTGCTGTGCTCTGTGCAAGCAGCCAGCCCTACAGACTGGCTCCTGCAGATGTTTGCAAGAACAGGCATAAGGCTGCAGCAATGAAATGAAGCTTTCCCCATGGAAGTCTTACTATTCCCAGCAATCTGGAGTTCAGGGACTGCTGTTTAGATCTGCATCATTGTGTTTAATAATCTCTCATGGACATTTCTTGTCTGAATTTTTGCCAGTCACCTTCTGAACCCACACACAATTTTAACATCCAAAGAAGTTTGTTACAGAAGTCTGTTTTGATAGAATAGGAAACATGTAAAGTAATGTGTATTTCTATACACCTGCTGTTTTGTAATTTCCCAGATTGCCCCCAACTGATGTAGTATTATGAGAAATGGTGACCATTTATTCCCAAATCACCTTTTCTGTGTTAAGGAGTGTTTTTATAGACTCCTCACAAAACCGTCCTCAAGCTTTCCTGCCCTGATCAAAGGAATCTTATCCAATTAGATTTTCAGTAACCTTTCCAAGATGTTGTTGTCATTATTATTTTTCTCTATGTTATTCTGTAACACCACCTTTGAGATCAAACACTGAAAAGTATTCACGAATCAGGGATGCTGTGTATAAATAATGTTTTTTCCATTCCTCACCTAAGCATTGAGTTAATGTTTACTGTCCATAATTACTCTCCCACTTTGCTAAGTGACAATAAATTATTTAGGGTTCCATACTGTGTTTCTGGTTTGGGGTATTGTTTTCTCTTCCCTTCCCCCTACCTGTGCAATGTTTGCTTTCTGTCAGCATCTTGCCTCTTTGGCCATTTTATCATCAAGTTGCTCAGAGATTCTTCGCCAAGCCTCAGTCAGTTTATGTTTTTACTGTCCTGGTAATGTTCTACTAGATATTAAGTTTCCACCAGGATATGCACTCCTCCATTTTTCTTAAATCAGTTGTAAATATGTTACAGCACAGGTCCCACTACAGAGCTCTATAGGAAGGTACATACACTTCACAATGAAAAATCAATTATTTAGCCATCATTTAGTTACCAACATGTAGGATGGATGAGTTTATATGCTGGAGAAAATGTTTCACTGTTCTGTCTGCCTTTTTTTTTTAATTAGTTTTTAAGCTTTGTGGTGGCCTGGATGCAGCATACCTCACACAATAACAAACTTGGGAATTCAACAAGGCGTCTTCCTGGCCTGTTCTGTGGACTCATTTTGTGAGGAGCATCCAAAGAGTCAATTCTTCCACCATTATAAAGTTGCAGCAAATGAATGTCCAATCACTGTGCAGCTGGAACAGGTTGGAACAGGCTGGAACAGGCTGGAACAGATTGTCCTCCAGGGATTTGTCAGCTGATAGGAATATCTATTAAAAAGTTTTTTGTGAGGTTATAATGGGAAGTCTAGATGGCTTCTTAGGAAATAAGTTATAATGCCAGGTATTGACATTTTAGAGCTTTTCATTCAGTTAAGTAAAAGTTCTTGGTATTCTTCTTAGCAAAGTACACACTTACTTCCTTTACAGAGTTTCTGTAGTGCTCCTTCTCTTTTTCACAGCCTCCTGGGACTTTCCCAGTACAGCACAAAGCAGCCATAGGGCTGACCTAACTGCCCTGTTCTTTGCCTAAAGACAGCGCTGGACTACAGGAGGTTAGTTTAGGAATGTTATCCTCTTCCCTGTAGGAACACAGGAGATTGCAAAGGCATCCATGCTCCAGCTATTGCCAGCTGTCAGACAGCCCCGTTGAGCCCTGAGTGCCCTGCAGCTGTTACAGCATGAAAGGAAAGGTGCATTTGCCCTTCCATCCTGCCAGAGCAGTCACACACCAGATCTCTTGAACAGAAGGGTCGCGCCAGCCTTTAGCGAACGCTTACGTGGGGAAATGAAGAACAGCTGAAGGTGGAGCATGTAAGCAACACTCCCTCTTTTTATAGCCATCAACTTGCAGTGAGCTAAAGAAATAAGCATTGTTATTAGAAGATTCAATATCCATTTCACAACAAGAAATTCACAGAGCTGTGAAGTTTCTTACTAACTGTTCATTCTTAGAGAGATGTCCATTTTCCCAACACATCTGGAAATATAAAAGAATACTCACAAGAATACCTATAATGCACTACCCAAGACATGTTGACAGCATGCTTATTTTATATTTCTCCTCAGAAAAACAATATACTGCTAATTCTGTTGCTACTGTTATTTAAACCCAAGTGGACAGTATTTATTTGGGCTGTATCCTCAATATCATCCAAGTTTGCTTATCTACTCAACCAAAATTTATATATTTTCCTTTTGCAAAACTTATGTCTCAGTGAAAGATCTCTTGCTTATTTTTTGTCGGGGTTTTAATTTTTAATGTTAAAGAATACTGCCTAACATAGGAAATGGATGAAGTTGGATTTCCTGATTTTGGTCATCCAGAGGAAACCAGTCTGTCTTTGAGTGAGCCTTCAAAGGCAAGATGTTTATATCACACCTTAATTTTGGCTCTGAGTGTCAGCCAGCAGGTAGGCACCTGGCCATGGGATTCTCCAGCACTTCAGCCCAGGTAACTTTCATGCTTCTACAGCATCTGACATGGAGTTCACCTGCTAGTGACTGACCCAGTGTTTAACAGTGATTCACCACTGGAAATAGTCTTTGAAATTCATAAATTCAAGGCAAGCTTGGTTTATGGGGACTGATAATGCTGTATTAGTTGCTGGAAGTTAATGAGGTCCTGTGTTTGAGTACAACCAGATTAAAATGAAAAACGAACCACATTACATTCTGTTTCGACAATTATTATCAGTTGGTTGTAATATAAATATGCAAATTTCTCAGCTTGAACTTTAACATCCTCTGTAGAGACCATTCATCTCTTTAAAGTATTAATTTAAGTTGTAAAAGGATCCATACATCATTGCATGTCATTTTGAAAACAAATATTAATCAATTTTACACTCTGAATTGCCACTGTGCAAGTGTAATGTCCATTATTTTGGAGCAAGTCAGTGGCAAGAAATTTACATATTCATTCTTGGCTTAAGAAATCATATGATAATACAAGTACAACACAAGAAATTCAAAAGACTTAAGACCTTATCATCATCTATTCAATGGCAAAAAGCCTGCCTTTGCATTCCCAATGCATTGGTATGCAGATTAGGAATATGTTTCTCATTCCTATCAGTATAACCTTGAAAGCTGGTGACAGCTGAAGTGTAGTCATAAGTTTTCTCTTCCAACAGAAAAAACAGAAAGAAAAAGAGGCAACGAGTGTAAAGGATACAGCAATTTCAAGTTTTATGATAAGCTTTTTGATAGTGTATCTGACTACTTAGACTGTACTATGTGGGTATGTAGCTTGAAAGTGTGTTATGTCTAGATTTAGCTAGAATTGTAATTGCAAGTACATCTCTGCTATAAACTAAAGTTGATATTTCTGATATGAGAGTTAAACCTGTCTTTTTATTAGCTAACACTATAGGAAATAGTTGCAGGTGTTTGCATGTTAAATATTGGTCAAGGACACCAATTTTGATACCAGCTGTCTCGCAGAGAATGGAGGCAGTTTCCAGTTGGAAAGCAAGCAGTGCCAGGCAAGCACTGTGCTGAAAGCCTTGTCCTACTGAAACAGACACAAAGTCTGCAGTCCGGGTAGTTTGCCTGTTTCTTCTCTGGGAATCATAGCTACTGAATTCTTGTTTTGCAGTCAGAACTGAAACAGGCAAGGACAGAGGATAGGTCAGGTGGAGCTTTGCTAATGCTTTAAGTGTAAGTCCTCACTCAGCAGTGGCTGTTTTTTCTCAGGTTTGAGTGTGTCAGTGATGAAGGTGAATCCCAGCTGATGCCAACGAGAATGCTGATTCCACTTGAGAAAAGCAAATTGCTCTTCTGGATAGAACTGGAGACTCCAAAGGTGCCATTGCTGAGCTCCAGGATGATATACCAAGAAAAGAACAACAGTGCAGGTATCCCCCTCATAACGACCTCATCTTTGTTAATTATGCAAAACCAGGTTCCGAGATAATTGGCCTGGCAGAGGTTATACATAAGCTCCCTCTAGTGGATTATTAAGCGGGAATTTCTAAAAGCACATCTTTTTTCTGACCATTTTCTGTCACTCCACGTGCCTGTGAGAGTGCCATAAGCACCACGCTGTTCCATGGAGTGAGCTGTTGTTGTCTGGCCCTGCTTGCTGCCTCAGGAAAGTCTGAAAAAATGCTGCCTGTACACCTGCAGTTATAACACGAGACAACTGCAGCACTTTTTGGCTGGGCTTGCTGTTCTTCACTCCTTGGCAGGGTCAGTTTGATTGCTGCTTCAGAATACTGATGTTTCTTAATCATCTGCCTTTGTTTTCTGGTTAAGTGAATGTGCGAATACTTTGCCACACATCCTCCATCAATCCAACACGATGGGAGAGGAGAGCTGAACGCACACTCTCCCATAAATTTGTCATTATAGCATAATCAGATGATTAGCACCTACCCTGCTCTTGCACAGGCTAATTGTATATTCCTGAAAAAAGTACAATTGGTTACAGTGCTCTGTCTCTCTGTCCCCCTGGGTGTTTACTCAGAGCAAAACTGCAAAGGCAATATGCAAGACACTCGTGTTCTTGTTTGCACAGTTCATGCAGGTCAGAGGAAAACCATGAACAGGACACGTGCAAGTGGCCAGATTAAAATGCAAGAGTACATCAATATGTCAACTGGATTTAGGATTATAACAGACATGTAAGCAATTAGGGTATTTGCTAGTTCAAAATACTCACACGAATGAACCCGCATTATCTTCTGAAAAGCATAATAATATGTAATTGCAGTAACAATTCCTCTTCCATTATGTCCTAGACATCAACATTCTATAATATCCTGCACAATTGATTGCAGGCAAACCCTCGGTAAGAGAAATACTCCCAGATGTGGTAATGTCCCAACACTGTGGCTGCTACCTAATATTAAAGAATTACAGTAGAAATGTTTCAATAAGAAAGTAGAAGCATTTCAGTTTTTATGTGGCATAGATTGCCACAGACACTGCCAAGCAGCTTTATAGAGTTCTAAATCTTCATTCAATGCCCCTTTACATCATTTGAATGAAGATTTAAGCCTCAATAAAACTTTCTGAGTGCTTGTGGCCATCTTTGCTGTATAGTAATCAAAGTGGGGTACAAGCAGACGACTGCACTGTAGTGCTTCTAATGATCAACCCTATATCTAGTGACATTTTCCTTTGTAAGATGAGTTCTCTTAAAGGCTGTTTTCGTGGATGGTGCAGCAGTACACATGGAAACAGGCATTTATACGCAGTTTTTATGCAATCCTTTAAAAGATTGCTTTGGGGTTTGTGAGGATTTTTGTTGCTTTCCCCCCCCCCGTCTAATGTTTATTTGCTCTATAACTATTTTAAATTATTATATGGAAGATATTTGGGAAAAAAGAATAATAAAAAATAAATGAAAGCTAATAATTAAAGGGTAACTTTCCACAACACTACAGCTGCATTTCCTTGTTTACTTATCAATCTCCAACTGTAATTAAGATATTGCAGTGCAATGAGTTGTGGCATTGAATTAGAAGCTCAAATGAAAATCAGCTTCTAGGTAAGATACCAGCTGGGAAATTCAACACATGCTGGTGCATAAGCTCACACACCAGGTATGACTGAGTGGGATTTGAAAGAAACTTTACTGTGAGAAGATGCCATTGATGGAGTACACGTTTTGTTTCAAAAATACAGACACTCATTCAGGAAAAACTTTGAAAAAGAAATAGCCAGTCAGTGAATCATGGAGAGGATTTGGTGTTTGAATCCTCCTGCAGAGGAAGGTGTGGGACCAAGCTGTGGATCTAAGCATCCACAAACTTCCACAAATGGAAAGGAAAGTACAAATTCCCTCTTGAAGTTTAGACTCCCATCACAAGGTGTTTATTTTTCATTATGTTTTACTTTACATCGAGGTTTTCTGTTAATGATTAAAGTCTCTGAAATTGCTCCCCTTAAGCAGTTACCTTCAAAGAGGGATCTGTCTGGACCAGTATAGCTCTGTATTAGAAATTTGGCATAGAACTGTCTCTGTTACATGCATTTTCTGGACATTTTGACAACATCATTCTTCCTATTGAAAAATAGTGAAATGCAAATCTTTATTGGTAGGAATAGTGAGAACATGGTGTGGCAACTACTTTCTGTGAAGTATACAATTGTTTCTGTGCAATCCCTAAAAGACAAAAAGTAAAAAATATTAGCAGTATATCTTATTTAGAGTAACTGAAGCTGCCAGCACTTTGTAAAAGCAGTAGTACCGCTGTGAAAATCAAGCTCTGATTTTTTCCCCTCATTTTTAATAAGAATTTTAAGAAGACCAAATGTGGAAATTGCTCAGCCCATCTCCTCTGGGGAGCCAAGCTGTTTCTGATTCTGAAAAAGGCAGCAGCTGACTAGCAAGAGGAATGCACTGGTTACCAAGGCACTCAAAAATGGGCTTCTCACATGCTCCTGATGGAGCTCTTCTAGGTTTTATAAAAAGATTTCAGGTTTTACTAAATCAAACGGAGACAAGCTGATTCTTTGGCCTTGTTTTGGAGGAAATTGTCTCATTTCCAGTTCCTTTGTCAAGAGATGCAAAACTGGAGGAGCTCCATAGAAGAGAGACTCTCCTCAGAGCACCAGGCTGGGTGCCCCCCTTGGACAAGGAGGGGCAGCAGTAGCCCATCCTTGCCCTTGCTGGTTTCTGGCTCAAAAGGTTAACATATTGACCTTAAGTCAAACTTACTGTTTCAAGCTAAATTGAACTATAGTTTTCAGCACATAAAATATGCAGGATCTGACCTGTAAGTGCAAATTAAGGCCTCGTTCTCCAAAATGCCATAGCCTTATCAAAATTTGCAGAGTTATCTCAACTTTCACCAGCAGAAAACCGGGCCTGAGGGCTCAGTCTAGAGATTTGCAGCTGAAGGATCAGAGTAAAACTCAGAAAAAGAGGTGTATTTCCCTTTTGGTTTCAAAATCAGAACTGAGTTTAACATAATTTCCAAATGATTAATCCCAAGCAGTAGGTTACAAGGGGGATGTTTTGAGCAATATTGTTCCTTACTTTCCCTTGTATTTCTTTGTAAATAACATATCACCTATATTAAGGTAAACTGAATCTATTAGACAATTACCTAAGGGGATTGTGAAACTGGGGCCTGCATTATAAAGCAAGTGAAGTTATGACAGCTGTGACCCCAGAGGAATCAAGGCTGAATAAAGACTGTCTCCATTGCCGACAAATGATGATGAAGTGATCCTTTTAGCCAGCAGTCAATGGAACCTGACAAGGCCAAACCTCCAACTAATGAACAGCCCAACCTTTGCTACCAGGGAGATGTACTGAAAGTTTAATCTCAATAAGCATCAAAATACATTTGGCCAAACATTTTTAACAAAAGAGTGGCACATATCATTAAACGGCCGTGAAGTTCGATGAGTGAGGAGGAAAATAGGAGCATGGGGGTGTATGTTCTTACTGTATCACAGGTGCACAAAATTGCCTTGATAGAACAATATCTTATTTTTCTTCTAAAATTGAATTTCAGATGGTACCTACGTCACACAGACCTAATAATACAGAAAGCAATTGTCTCAATGATTCCTATTAAATCTGTGCATTTCCAGATCCTTATAGAGTAATGTCAGTTACAGAACAATGTCAGGCTGACGGACGCAGCACAGCGTTAAAGAAAAAAAATCATGCACACAATAGGCCAGCTGCACATTAATAAATATGTAATGTTTGATTAAAAATATGGATCGTATTTTTCCCCCCAATTGCTGACTACCCCTAAGGCAGAAGATGTGATCTGGCTCCCACTGATGGGTTTATTTCTTGCTTGCTTTGAAAATACAAACTAAAATGTTTTCCTGTCCCAGCTGTTTCCCATTGTTCATGTTTATCAGCTCAAAGGGTGAACGGAGGAATAAAAAATACGCTCGCATTTCAAATGTGCCAGTCAGTCAATCTATTGTTAAAAGAAGAAAGCCTAATTGTCTGTGCTGGCAAACTTCTTTTTGGTGAATGTCCAGTTTTTAAGAAAAGCTATTCAGCTGTGCCATTTGTTTAATACATGCATAAAAAAGCACATAAAATCACAAGTTTTCTGTGGGATGTGGTGGGATGGGGGTGGGGGAAATCACATTTCTAAGTTATATCCTTGAAACACTCAAGTGGTGGCCTAAGTAGTAGTCCATGGATTACTTTTCTGGTTACTCATTGATCTGAATTAGTGCCTTAAAGGAATTTCCATGGAATAAGAGCTAATGCCCTGAAAGTGAAATTGGCCTCCTTCTCCAAATCTTACATTTTACTTCTTTAAGACACAGCACTTCTTCCAGATTGCATCACCAATCCAGGGGTGAAAGACTTCCCCAGTTACATTCACAAGAGTTTTATGTTTTAATTTAAGCTACTACTCATCTTCATTTCTTCAGACCCTCATACTAACACAAAATGGGAATCAGGATGGGGAGAGAGCAGGAACTACCTTCCTGCACAGGAGAATCTTCTGTTTGTCTCCAACATTTGTGGCAATTACGCAGCTCTGTCCTGTCTTTGACGTGCTCTCCAGCTTGTGCTGGCAGTGCTACTCTTCCAGCTTTCTAACCAAGTTAATCAGAACTGACACTCATTTTATGCCATGCAAATGAGCAAATATTTAACTCACAGACTACTATGTTGACCAGGACTGTGTTAGTTCATCTTTCTGTGGCTAGTGCAGTTTTTCTTTGAAAGACTTTTGAGCAAGGGGTCATGTTTAGTTCCTCAGCTGTACACCACCAAGTGCAAAACATTCTTATAATCTGAAAAATTTTTAAAAAATCATTAATATAACAAATTACATTTTCTAGGCTTTTCTTCTTTTTGATGGGGGAAGAAACAAGTAAGTGGCATTATCATCCAGCTATCACCCCCTTGTGACACTGAGATGTCACTCACAGCAAATTGCACAGATCTTTCTTACGTGAGGAGTTCAATAACTCCTTGTGACATCTAAATTACCATTCCTGGGTGTCTGGGTTAACACCTCACAGGAATGAGTAAGGCAATAAGGTAATAGTCCCAAGTGCTCTGCACATCCAAGTATCTGCTTTGGTCATCCTGGACTCATATTTCCCTGGAAGAATGAGAGCCACGTACTTCCTAAAACCAGAAATTGGGCATCTGGGGATGAGCTACCTCACTCACTAAGGTGAGGACTTGGGATTTTTCTAAATCTGCCTTTATTAAAAGTTACTGGCACATATGAATGTACTTCATACTGGAAACCCCACCCCCACCTGCCCCCCATGACCAGCCATTTCAGAAACTTCACTGACTATTAATTCATTGATTTGGTAGAATGAAAATTATACAGAATAATTCCAGAGAGGGTAAAACCAAAGGAGTATTACTAAAATAAACAATTGACATGCCGGTGGAAGGGAAGCAGTCAGGGAGAAATGACATGTGGCTGAATTTTAGCAATTTATTTGAAAGACAACTGTCTTTGTCTTAGGGACTTGTTAAGTGAAACACCAGGCACACAGCTCTGGAAGGACAGTGCAGCCTGGGACAGCAGACATGGGGTGAAGGCCCCCCAGGAGAGGGTTTGGTGACCAGAGAAGCAAACAGATGGGAAGGGGTGCAAAAGGGGCTGGCAAACTCTCCTGGGGGAGCACGAGCCCCTGCAGTTCTCCAGGAGCTCCAGTGCTGGAGCTGCTGTAAACAGGTTCAGCCGCTCCTGTTTGTAAAATCCATGGACAACAGTGTTCTCTTCTGTAAGCCATTCATACTGCCACAGCTGGACAGCAAGCAACAGGGAATTCTGGAGATGCACAGGGCAATTTCCTTAAACCCACTATTAATATCCTGTAGCTCCACGGTTAAATTGTAGCAAACTTCTCCATTAAGGATGAAGAAATATTTTGGTTTAAATTTGATAATCAATGATCTGCTCAGAAGGCTTCAGTTAGCAGATTATGAACTGTTCATCACATCAAATCTAACGGATCTGGACAGATTTTGCATTTTTTTTTTCCAAGAAAAGAAATGAAATTAAAAAAAATAGCAGCCTAGAGTCCTATGACTCTGAATTGACACTTAGGGCTTGATCCAACCTTTGCTTCCTAGGATTTCTCTGCAGTTGATATCGTGACATAACATTAGGAAATTTCTTAAGCTCTGGTAAAGCACAAAGGCTCTCCTGAAAACACACGCTAATAATTACACTGATTTATACAAACTGAAACTCTGGGTGTTGCTGGCTGGGGATGTTCCAGCAACAGAGACCCAGGACAGATGTCCATTGTCCTGTGATTTGTGTGATCACTTGCCCCAGTCAGTGCAGACATAAACCAAGAAAGGCCCAAGTGGAACAGGGCTCTCGGTGTGCGCTTGGGCCCAGGTCAGAGACGAGCAAAGTGTGACTCACTGCCAGTCAATACCATGGATGTGAATGTGCCTTCCCAAGGCCAGCAGAGACCTCCTGTTTTGCCACAGGAAATGGCAAGTCCATGAGATCAGCAGGTGCTGGAAATTGCCACTCCTCCAGCACCATGCTGGCTCGGGTTCTGCAGGCGCAGACAGGAAATGGTGAGCCTACATCATGGGTCACCTAGGAACTCACTGACCTTCCAAAGCAGAGAGGAATTTGGTAACAGTTACTATTTTTGAAGTAATTATTAGCTGGTTTTAAGACTTGACTATTCCGAAGCTGATCCACAGGTGCAAGTCCAGCTCCTACTAGGAGCACTCCATGGTAAATCCCTGCCTGAATAAACGGCAACTTATTTTAGCCAGACACCAACTGTTTCCCAGTAGGGGAAAAGAATTCTCTTTCAGCTGATCCTTCCTTGGTCTAAAAGAACATTTATTCACAATACTTGTTCCTTTTTTTTTTTTTTTTTTTGTAAAAAGAGGTAATTTTCTCAGTATGAAGCTTTTCTGTATTCTTTGTCCTTTGGGAGACAAAATAATTGGAAAGACTTGGCAGAATTAGTAATATTCTTGAACTTGTAATTGTCTAATGTCTTAGTGTTCTAGATGGAAAATCAATACATTATGATGTGCCCCAAGTCAAATTAATATAATGTTAAAATGGTGGTTTGAAACTGTTTGAAATGCCTGTTTGAAATCCTGCATATCTTCATCTAGTGATTCAGAAGCTTGTAGCAGAGGGTGGTTGGGTGCTCTATCTCCCTGGATAAATCTGTCTCTTCTGGCTCTTTGCTGTTTTCACTCTGTCAGGCAGGAAAAAACTTCTGCTGTGACTCATTTTCCTTCAGTGGCCCAGAGCTTTTCAAAGAATTCTGAAGGAGACAAGAAATCACCATGCATTGATTTAACATACCTTTTTAAAATTATATTTAGCAGTTTCTTCTGTAATATAAACTTCTTTCAAAAATAGCTCTCAGTACAGGATGGGGCATTGGGCCAGACAGTTCAGGTACTATTTTATTACCATAACAATTCCCTGCATCTGGCATACTCTCCATGACAGCATCCACGTTATCCACTGTACAACAATTTTATACAACAGAATTTACACCCTAGCTCAAAACTTTGAATTGGACTATAATGTACTATAAATAAAACACCGTCACATCTTTTTAAAATTTAAAATATGAAGTGCATCATAGCAGGGGACTTTCAAATGTAATTAGCACTAATGCAGGTCTCTTTGAAATCAAGAAATCTGTTTTCCTATAATTCTGTTTCATCCCTGGTTGGGAAGACAAGTTCTTAGACTTTTATAGAATGCAGCAAATGAAGCCCATGTCATGCTTTATATCATTTTCCTACTGCCATCAGGAAGTACAGTTTTCTTATATGGACCATCTGTTAGATACGAAATGCACTGAGGGCTAAAAAATCACTGGTTTTTTTGGCTTCTGTGCTGCTTTCCTTGTAGATACCAGGCACTGTTTTGTTTTGTGCAATATGCTATAGTATCTTGCAATAAGCAGAACAATTAATTTCCTCAGAAATCATGGCCACGCACCCAAAGTGAAGACTTTTGACATTCCATAATAGGTGTTATGTATAGTGGGTGTCAAGAGTTGCCTAGATATGCTGATAATGAGCCATACTTTTGAGGAGTCATAATCAATCATTCTTCATTTAGAAACTCAGATCCATCAGCCTGTCATCAAAATGTCATAACCCATTGATCTCACATTGCAATCAAGGAATCTTGACTCTTATTAATGGCATTCAGTTACGCCAGAAACATCAGCAATCATTTTATCTTTTATGACAATTTTATCATTTTAGTGGTATTATTTAAAACACTGAAGTTAGTGAGTAAATCCATTCATCCTTTTCTTAATCCCCATTAATAGTTACTACCAATTCTAACATAACCATTTTAAAACTTCAAACAATTTTAGATCCAATATGATCTCTGTATGGAAATAAGAAAGAAAAAACACCTGTGATTCAGAAAGACCTGAGCAGATTGGATTCCCTTCTGAGGGTCATTCTACCTCTGCTCTCATAGTTGGTGATGTCAACACAATCCTTTAAAGAAGTTACTTCCTGTTATCTCAGTGCTGCCCATCTGTTATTCCTGTATCTCCCGATGACATGTCACCAGTGGTAGTGACAATTTCTTATCCACTGCTGTCAGAAAAAGAATAGCTTAGGAGCTTGGAAACAAATTTCAAACTAAAAGTTGCTTTGAAGTTTGATCTGCTATTCACTGAAGCACAGTGTGGAAGAAAATAGTAAACATGTCAAGATAAAGGAAGGAAAAAAGGGAGTGAGAACAGTGGAGCAGGATAGAGATGAGCTGCATTTGCATACATTTCCAATGTGCCTTTCAGGCACAGATACTTAAGAGATGCATAGCCCTGTTGCCATGTAGGATTTTAATCTGTGGTTTAGGAGCAGGGAACATACATTGTGTGGTTGAAGTAATTGTTGAAGGCAGAGACTAATCTTTTTATTAGTGGGACATTTGCTGTGATACAGGATTTTACAGCAAAACCCTTCCAGTACATGGCAACAGTCAGGACTCCTCTCTTAATGCTAAAATGATTTGTTCCCATTTTCACTTTAAATTTTACAAATCTAAAATTACTATATGATTTGGAGAAAAAAATGGTTACAGCAGAACGCTATACATCATGTGATTATTTTCAAGCACATTATTTTTAATAAAATCAAGCAACCCCATGGAAAATGTCATGCTTGATAAACACTTATTTCCTAGTAGGAAAGTATCCAAATAGAATTTTTTACCTGGTCTAATAATTGCAAATTACCTGGAATCGGGTTGGCAAAGTCCTAGGAGCCCAGTCTTGGCAGCCAGCTCCCTGCAAGGCTCTCCCTCACAGCAACAAGTTTGTGGAATCAAGCCCTTTGTTTGGATCAGTGCTCATCCCTTCAGGCAGAGCTAATTGGCTAATTCAATCACACTGGCTATTTAATTAATAAGGAAGCCCAAAATTCCACATGAGATGAAAGGATGAAGAGCCCAGGAATGACCCTTGATAATAATAAAAGATAATTACAACCAAGAATTGCATTTTCAGACTTTGTTATTGGCGTGATAAGCGCTGCCATATGCCACGCAAGCTGTGGTATGCACCCTACTGCTCTGAGGTGTCACTGCTCGCTGGGTTTCCAGCACAATGTGGCTTCAGGTGAAGAACTGAACACTGTGAAACCAGAAAAAACCAAAACTTCCCAGCAATACTGAGGGGGAAGCAGCCCGGGCACTTAGTTACCTGTGTTCAGGTAGTGCAGTAGCACTCGTAAGATTCATTTTTCTGTTTAGAAAAACCAGGGACCTGAAATACCAGATGCATCTTGAGGGCATCAGAGTGCTGCATGGGGGAAAAAAAAAAAAACAAACTGCTATATTATTATGTTTATTAGGAAAACTATGTTCCTTATGGAAAGCTGATGACAGTGAAGCAAAATGTAGGGGGGTGCCCGAAAGACACTGGGCGGGAATGAAAATAACAAGACTACATCACCTGCAGCACCACTTTCCTCCCAAATCATTATTTTGTGTGCTAGTTCCTAAAGACAACCAAGTTCTTGGGAACTAGAATTAGAAAATGGAGAGAAGACATGGGCTTATTTTCTGGCTGCACCTTTCAATCCTTGTGGACATGGGGCACATAGAATGTTGCAGTGGGTCCAGTTTTGTCTCCAGTGATTTATCTCTTCAGACTGTGCATTCCTAATGTAGAGAGCACATCCTCATCTGGGTATAGAATAAAAAGTCCCCAGTCTGATTAGGGTTTCTCAGTTAAAATTAAAAGTTTTATAAAATCTTCCCCAATTCTTAAAGAGTTTCAGAGTTTTAATGCTCATTAAAAGTCTCTATCTGAGAAGCAAAACATATTTGATTTGTAATGAGTGTAACCCTTCAGTAAGATCACAGCTGTAATGTTACAGAATCAGTCATGTAAAGAACAGTCACTGGAAGAAAACCTGCCTTCTTTTTTTTTCTCTTTAACCTCAATAGAGCAGTTCTTTTGTTAATTACAGTTACTGCACACTGTGATATTGAAGTGCTCTGTTCTCAAACATATTCTTATTTATTTTAGTCCTTTTTTTCCCAGGTAATGAAATGTCAGAACCCTACTTTTTCTGGTTTTGTAGTATGTTGATCAAAGTGACCTTTGCTTTGCGGCAGACACAAATCAATATAGCGCTCTGCGGTATTTGACAGATAAAGGTGCAACATATAATAAATGGCAATCACTGACGAGGAGAGCAAGAAAATACCTGCCAACTTCAGTTCATACCGGCAATTTTCAGACAATGCCACATGTTATGTTCAAAGTAAAATTCATTCGTCCATCTAATAACAGAGGTGGGGGATATTAAAGGACTCAGTTTTGTTAAAGAAATGTTTCAACTCACAGTAATAATTCAGAGTCCAGTCCAGGTCTACAGTGGTTGGTTGCAAGTAAAGTTATTACATTTTGAAGACAGGTTAGAACAGCAATTTTCCTTGCCATAAAGGAAAAGACACACACACGGAGCTTTTGCCCAAGAAATGAAATAGTAATTATATACACCCATACAAACACAGTCGCTTATTCTTTCTCACACAAACTCAGACACACACACACACATTGTCTTAATATCCTAAAGCAGCTCTCCAGTGCAGTGTTTCACAGCTGAGTGTTTGATTTTCTCGTATTCTTTGTAACCTGCTGATAATTAATACACAAATGGAACCAATTTCTATTTAAATGCTTAATTGCAAGTAGTGTCAGCAAAGTATCTGCCAGAGATTTGTCAAGAAAGCATCTGTATTTTCTTCTCCTCACAGGAAACTATTTTTATATTGTGACTGAAAGGCCCTTTTATTTATCTGTTTTTCATAATATATGTAAGTTTACAACTTGCATTTAATGTTTATTTTCACAAGTGCTTTGCATGAAGCCGTTGATACACTTCAGGCAGAAAAAGGCCAATTCACAACATACTTGTGGCTGTTCAGAGCCATTTGATGTGGCTCAGTGAAGACACAGCTAATTTATGACGCCCGAGTGTCGCTCGTGTCCATGCAAGTGCAGTGTGTGCTGCTGGTGCATCACACCTCACCTGTGTAAAGCCCAAGACTGAGATGCTGTGTTGACTTTTGATTAATATTGTCAGCATGTGACCCTTTATTAGTACTAATGGTCAAATTCAGTGCTGAAGCTTACAGCTGAGCCTGAAACGTAAAGCCAGCTGATGTTCCAAAAGCAGAGCAGCCTGCAGGAAGGGGGTTGCAAACACAGGGTCGGTTCAGGGGGTGACCAGAACACAGCATCTTGTACCAACATGCAACATGGAAAGGCCAGTTCCAGGGAATAAGTAAAGCAGCCCAAAACATTGTAGGAACCTTTTTTATTTGCTCCAGATTCTGTTTAATTTAGTGAACCTTTCATCACTCATCCTGGTCTTTTTCAATAGAAATATTGTATTAACTACTTATATTCTTGTGCGATGAAAATGAGAATTTGCCTCCTTCTGGTTACCACTGTGCCATTTTTTTTACTATTTTCTCACCCTTTCTTTATGAAAATTGAGTTTATCTTTGCTCTTTTTTTCGACAAGATATTGAACAGGGAGCAGATGTTTTTTGTCATTTGTCTGCAATAATGCCAGACCTTTTCCTAAGCTGCTGAATGCATGATTAACTTTAAACTGATCCTGCTTCCATGTATCATTTTTCCTATATCCTGTTGTGTTAAACTGTACCCATCATTACCTGCGTCTCGTACCCCAGTTCATGTTAACCCATTCTGAATTTCTCACACTCTCAAACTTGTGCAAAACAGATATTTCTATTATCATTACACATTTTGCCACATGATATATTTAGTGAAATCAGTCACTTAGTGCTGGTCTGTAAGGAACTATTAATAGCTGACCTCTCCAGCCTGGAAAATGTAGTTACATAGTGCAGCAAAACTTTTTTCTCATAGAACACCCTTGTTATTTCAAATGATGATCCCATACTAAGTTATCACAGTCTGGCATGTTGTCAGGTAATTGACAGCTGTGAAAAGATCACATTCATTCCCCCCAAAGTTGCATGCAGTTCTTCTGCTGCTGTAAAGTGTGGGTTTAGCAAGGAGAGAGTCTCTAAAACATCATAACTGTGCTGAGGGGGTTGTTACCCCAACTGGCAAATGCTCAACTGTGAGCAACAGATTTATTACCTGACATAATTAATGGCCTAGATAGTGACATTTCCCATATTATAGACAATCATGAATTATGAGCCCAGCTGCTAGCCTTCTCATTCACTGAAATCGGTTGATAAATATGTTTATTCGAGGTCAGCTTGGCCTCATCCATTAGAAATATTGTTTTTCTAAACATTACATTGATTTAATTTAACTCTAATCAATTTAAAATGGTTCTGACAATTAACAAAAGCTTCAAATATGACCTTAAAGTAATAGGATTCTTTAGCTATGTTTAGGATTAAACTTATCCTAATAGGGCTATTTTTCTTCTGAGGGCATGTAGTAGGCCGACTGGTGGTCAGTCAAAATGAAATCAATTATTATAAATTATACAGTTTGGGTTGATTATGTCGTGCTTGCTAATTTGTATAAATAAGGACCTCAAACAATAGAAGCCATTTATTAATAACTATCTGTGCCCCAACCTGTATCACACTTTATGCTACAGCTGCAGGATCATCTGTTACCCATGAAGTATTATATTCTCTACTGCTAGACATATATGCTAATTAAACCCATAATTAATTGTAACAGTTATAGTTAAAGTCAAAATGCTGACAGCCTTTTTGGCCTATTATTCATGGTAATCAACTGATTCAAAAGGCAACGTAATCAACGATTCCTGCACTAGCCAGGGGATCATAATACAATGGCAGCACCAGTGACAGCTGGCACCCACGGGTCTTTGGGTACAATAGGAAATATAAACCTCTAGAGCTGAAATGCCTCGGTATGAACAGTGCCCATTGTCTTTCTGAGGGAAAATAGGAGTGTAAGTTGTATTTAAGAATTGCCTCCCCAGTGCAGTGGCTAACAGAAGGGCACCAGAGCCCCAGAGAGCCCACCCAGCCTTCCTGGGACTCCGGCAGCCCTCGGGGCTTGGCACCATCCCTCAGGGTCCTCTGGTTGTACCCCTCACCAAACCCTTCCCCTGCAGCAGGGATGGCTTAGACCAGGGATGAGCATTCTGGAGAGTATTTTGGAACATCAAGAAGAGATTTTACTGGCTCTGTTCTCATTGTGCCTGCTGGACAGTGGGCAGTGCCCAAAAGGCGTGTGCTGTCCCTGGGTGTGTTACCTGCAGAAAGAGAGAATGTTCTCTCGGCCTGAGCAGGGAACATCTCCTTCCCCACTCCCATCTGTTCGTGTAGCAGCCTTTGAACCTGTGGGAAATGCCTTTTCTTTTGCTCCCAGGCACAGGGGTGGATTCCAACAGCCCTGAGAGGACAGGGTGGAGAGAGAAGGACAAGGGGACAGTCTGACTGTTGTCAACAGAGATCCACAAACACTCTTCTAAGACTTGCTCTGGAGCAACTGTTCCATGTGGGCACAACTTGGGGTGCCTCCAGAGTGACCTGAGCTCCTCAGGAGGCCACCAAGGACAGACGAGGGAGTAAAGGCCAAATTAGTGGCTGCATTTAGCAGTGACACTCTGCAGCCCACATGAGGTGCAGTGCCAGATGGGCCACCTGGACCTGTTGCACCCACAAGGCACCTGTCTCTGTGCAAGGTCTTGCCCCACTTTCCTCCTCAGTTTAAAGCCAGTCTGGTTATCTATCCCTGCATGGGGCCTCAGATCATAATCTCTGCCCGAGCTGTTCCTTCCATGGTCAGGCCTGCTCGTGGCCCACAGCCCTGCCAGGCCAGCAAGTGTATACATACACATCTTGAGATGTGCTGCTGCTTAAACAAGGTTAGCCAGAGCCTCATTACTAAGATTTACACTGTCAGTTACAGAGATGCCCATCCAATCCTACAACATATAAATTTATGGGCATCACAGCGAATTTTTTATTGTTAGAGCTCATATACAATGTGTGCCCTTAGTGACACATTTTTAAATAAAATATATTGTACTAGTGATTTCTAATGCTTAAAATAAAATAAAATAATAATCAACTTTTAGCTACAGTTTCCCCCTGGTTATTGAGCTGAACTTAATGACTGGCTGAAAAGTATTTGTCAACACAACAGCTGGAGAGCAACACTTTCTTGTGGCTTTATGTCACAGCATATGCCAGCCACTCAGAACATGTGATAATTCAACTGGAGCTGGTACTACAATAGCAGATGGGTTGAAGCATTGTTATTCTCACTCTAGCTCCCAGCCCTTGAGGGATCACTAAATAAAATCAAAGCAGATGGACCATTACAAGCTCATTTGTGTTCACTACAAGCACCTCAACCTCCAGTTGTGATATACTGCACCTTTGTATAAAATGACATGTATGGTAACATGGCCTAATGAAAATAGCATCAGACTTGGCAAGTGAGGAATGAGACTGGGAAATATGCACAGATCTATTTATCACTGAGTTCTTACCTTGCAGAAAGGGTTCATTCCTGTCCCTCTCTCCCTGCTCCCCCCCTCCAATGTTTATCATAGTATTTTTCTCCATGTTTATAATTTAATTTCCTCACACTTATCACAAGAACTGAGGTGGCTGCTGGTTCTGGCTGTAGGAGCCAAGCAGGGCTCCCAGCCTGTGCAAAGACAGGACAAATGCCACTAACCAGGACTGTAAAACTCATTCCTATACACCCTTGACGAATGTGCTAATCCAGGTGGCCCACAGGGGTCAAGGTTTTAGCACCTACTGGCACCAACACCTGCAGGGACCAGGACACCGTGTCCATTTCTCAGCCTGCTCTTGCCATGAGGTGTTCCACAACTCTGCCCTTTTGAGCTCATGAGGACTTGTACATAGAATCAACTGCTGCACTAAATTCCAGCACTTTTGTCTGTGAGGTCCCAGTCAGCATCTCTGAGCAAACTCCCAGGGCAGAGAAGGCACTTGCTTCCCAAGGATGAAAGATACTAAAACTGTCATTTTCCAGAGGAGGATCCTTTGGGGTCTGCTGACAGTCAGAGTTTGAACTGAAAAATTCTTCATGCCATCCGCAGCAGCCCAATATAAAATCAAAGGCACATCCAGTGCCTGCTTAAAAAAATCTCCTCTGAGCACCTTGTACAGCAATGCACCAACAATGTCACCTGGAGGCTTTGTCCTGCAGTTCCCACACTGACCATCCTGCTCCAGGGAGCTCCAACAAATGAAATATGGCAGGAAAGGTCTTGCTTCCCTTTATGAGAACTTTGCTTCTCAGCCACACAGCCACAAACACACGCAAAACATATGTGTGTGCAGCTAGTGACAATTCCCAAACTGAACTCCACTCAAATGTGAGCTTTTTATATCTGCATGTATTTTTTTTTTTTTTCTGCCCGGTTCTAAACAGCTTCTGTGCCCTACTGCAGACACAGCTGCATTCAGTCCTAAATAGAATATACTGTGGACTTATTCAAGGCTTTGAGGGTTCTGTTTTTCCTGTATAAACAGGAAAAGTGGGAGTAAACAGTGTTTGGGGAGAGTTAAATGCATTCTGTCTTCATGAAAAACCCATATAAGAGTATGAACCTTTAGCAAAAGCTCTCTAGATCACCTCACTGCCATAGGTCCCCTCATCCAGCTGCTGCTGGGCTTTAAAGAGACAGAGAGGTGCAGCAGTGGAAAGCCAAAGAAATCACTTCATTGGGGTTGATAAATACAGTTGCACTTCAGTGACTGCAGTACGCAGTTGGAAGACTTGTCCTGCTTTTTCTGTGAAACAGCCTTTTCCTGAATGTCTGAATTGTATAAAATGATGAATGGATCAGATACTATTTCTCACCTGACCCAGAAAGTGCAGGGCAGCTGGGCAGTGTCAAGGACAGTGCTTCCAGGGAGCATATTGCATGCAGCTCGTGCCACATCCTGCTTTGTTTGTTCTTCCTGAGCACTTTCTGCTCAGTGCAGTGACTCATCCTAAACTGCAAATTGGTGAAACTGTCAGAGGCATGCGCAGGTCAGGTCAGGCATCAGCACTGCCCCTTATCTGCTGGCCAGCTTTCCTATCAGCCAAACTAATTTGCTAAGATAATTCTGCTTCCTGCCATCTATTACAATAAATCAACCACTGTAGCTTCATTGAATTCTCTGCCAACTGCTGCCCTTGAAATTCTCAAACTGTGTGGGGGGCTGGGAGGGAAACCTGTACTCTTCTAAATAGAAGTTTTAGATGAACAACTTGGTATCCTGGGCAATGCTGTATCTCCTCAGCCCCACATTAGTGGTGTGCCAGAGTCAGCTCAGACGAGGCAAACCCCAATGCATCAATCATTCCTTTGAAAATAAGTTTTTGGAATAATGTGATCTTGGGTGGAAAAGCACATGTGGGTAAACACAAACATGGCAAGTGACACAGAAAGATACAGAACACGAGCACACGCTCAGGAAAGAGCCAGAGTAAAATGACAAGGGATTCACTGTGGTGGCTGCTGAAGAAAGAAATAAAGGTGTTCTAATGAAACAGTAATTCTCTGACAATTAATTTTGAAGAGGAAAAAGGTATTGAGGATGGGTGTGAATTGAAGAAACATAAAGCATCCCCAAGCATGTGTACTGCAGGAACAAGGATTCAGGGGGGAAACTGTATTCTGCTTTTCCTTATAGCAATATCAAATACTGAGAGTAGCAGTGATATTACAATTCACAGCCATATTTAAAATTAGAACATGCACTAGTTTATACCCTACTTGTATAGTTTTGTTTAGATTAGATATTTAATAATGCCAATTTGTTGGGGGTTTCTTAAAAGGGACCTCTGTCCCTCACGGAATTTCAGCATTTTCTTTTGAATTATCCAGAAGATCAACAGTGGTTTTGTAATGGCTCTGCCAGGATAAAACTCAGCCTGTACCAGTTAGGTTGCTGAAAGGAGCCAGCTCCTTCCTCAGCAACATGATTGGGTTCATTCAGTCAATCATTTGGCAGAAGGATGTTTAAGCATAATTGCATATCCCCTCCCTGTCTTTAAATATTCAGAGAAAAAGTCACAGAAGAACCGATAATGTAACAATAATGATGGGGCTGAAGAACAGTATTATAGTGTGAACTCATCTATCCTTTGGTTTCATTTACATGTTTAACAGCTGCTCGTTTCTGCACTATAGAAAGATCATTACCTGACTTGTAAGAAGAGAAGGGGAGTCTGTTCACCTTTGAGCAACTAGCTCTGCATTTATTAATAGTTGTTGCCCATCTCATTATACATTTAATTGCTGCATTATAATTTATTTATTCATTGATTTATTGTAATAGATGAGTAGAAACAAAATTACCTTTGCAAATTACTTTGATAGGTGGGAAGTTTGCATGGTTAAAAATACCCCAACATGAAGTGTGGAATGTGAGATGTTACCCAGTGAATAACATCTTCACACATAAGCACTAGCAGAGTCAAACTGGTCTCATCACCAAGTGAAGGTAAATGCAGCCAATTTATATACTGTTTAAAAAAACATATAATTGTAACTTCTATACAATTATCCTTACATTCCCAGATGTCTCTGCTTCATGGAACAGGGAATCAGCTGAAAAATGAAGGACAAAGAGGATGGAAAGCAAAGACTCATCAAAAATTAGAAAGCTAAAGGTGCAGGAAGTTTGCAGAGCACGTGGTGAAGCCAGGCCTGCCTTGCTGTCAATGTGGGTGGCAGCTCCTGCTGGGGCAGCGCAGCCCCACAGCCCCAGCACAGCACCAGCAACCAAAGGGGGCCGTGGAGAGTCAGGCAGAGCCAGAGATAGAAAATACACACACGGAATTATTTCCATTTTCAGTTATTAATACATAGAGGGAAAAGTTAGACCCAGAAAAAGTCCCTTTTTTTTCTTTTGTCAATTAATTAAAAATAATGATTTTATAAAAGTGATTAGTAAATAACAGTATCCACTATCAAATTTCTGCATACACAGATCGACCAGCTGCACAACTCGTCAGTTAGGGCCACAAAATGCAGGTTGGTTTTGGTGGGGATGGTGGGGGTTTTTTGTCCTTAAAACCTGGAGGCTGCAGCAGCTCCCAGGGGCGGTGGGACTTGTCCAGGGCCCGGTTCCTGAGCCGGCTGGGAGCAGGAGGAGAAGCCTGGAGGGAAGCCAGGGGCTGAGGGAGGCTGAGCTGCAGCCACACCACCAGGCTCGGCTCCCGCGGCTGGACCCCTCCTCACGGAGCGCCTGGGCTCTCCTCTGTGACACCTCATTTCGGCTGAAAGTTTTGGTGTGAAAAATCATTCCTACATTCTTGATGTTGATATATTTTTTCATCAGCTTTCATCAGAGTGCTGCAATTACCCTAAGATTTCCTTGGCATTTTGCATCTGCCAGCAGTACGTGCTTTCCTCGCTCAGACACAGGCACCACTCGGATCCAGGTTTCCCTGATGGGCCCACACGCGGTGCACTGAGACCCGCGCCTGGCCTGGGGCTCTGGGCCACACTGCCCGCCCAGCCCGGGCAGCTCCGGCCCCGGGGACTGCCCGCGGCTCCAGCCGCAGGGAGCTACAGCCTGCCTTAGGCTGGGGTGCGCTTGAAATGCGTGAACCTGGGAGAGTGTTCTGTGCACCTCATCCGGGGAGGCCACAGGTAGTTTTGGGAGCAGCAGGACAAAGCCGTGGGGACACAGAGGGGACAGAGCGGGGACAGAGGGGGAGACAGCGGGGACACAGCGGGGACACAGAGGGGACAGAGCGGGACACAGCGGGGACACAGAGGGAACAGAGCGGGACGCAGCGGGGACACAGCGGGCCGCCGGGCGCTGCCGTTCGGCGCCGGGCCGGGCGTAGGCGGGGCGGGCACTGCCCCCGTGTGGCCGCAGAGCGGGAGCGGCCCGAGCGCCGTCCCCGCCCAGGCAAGGAGTCACAGCGAGCATCATCTTACTGCTCGTGAAAAGCTCAGCTTAAACAACAAACCGAGCCTTCACAGCAGCTGTTTCCTAAAAACAGCTTTTGCACCTGTTTTTACAAGTGTTCAAGGAGTTTCAGTAAGATAAAGATTTTAAAATTACTTAAATTGACATAATTCCTTTCGCACACCCAAGTAGGATTTTCTTCACTATACTTATCACTGTTTTCATTTATTTATTTATTATTACTAAAATACTCAGGAAAAATAAATAGAAAGGCAAACCTACTCCTACTGGATAGGAGTTAGTGTTTTTCTAGACAGAAAATGCATAGAAAGTGGGAGCTGTGGATTCAGCAGAGACGCTACAGCGTTATTCCAGGAGGAGGTGCTCACTAGGCTTAGTAAGGTGGTGTACTAAGCATTTAAAAATAAAATCCCCCCAAGGAAAACTCCAGGTAGCTATAGCCGCTTTTCTGTGGTTTTCCCTTACAGCATCAGGTGCTAGTTGGTAAGACACAAGTAGCAGTTTTAGACTTGATTTTATACAGTACAACAATTCCTGAGTTTCCTAGAAATGTTGAAGGAAAGGACTAAAAGAAATGTATAAACATAAAGCCACCTGTAAGTACAAAAAACAAACTAGTTCACCCTGTATTCATGCTTTTTCATGATACTCCCACATTTTCAAGCCCCAAAGAAACAAATAGAGCCATAAGAATAATATTTTTAATTAATATTAATACAGAAAGAGCACATAGTACATTCCTTTCCAGCAGCAGCTCATTCAGCCCTACCATTGGAAAAAAAAATAAAATAAATTAAGGCTAGTTGAGGGCAACCTGATCCAAAGGTTTGTTTCCCTTATGCCTTCTTGGAGACAGCCTTGTAAGCTTAAGAGACTATTTGTGCACAAAACATGGGATGTTTATTTAGCAAAACATCAAGAACAGATAAAAACATGCTTTGTTACAGTGGTAAAAACACACAGAGCTTTCAAGCTGCTTTTTACACCAGCTCAGCTGGGAAACCACACCAGTCTGGTGTGCAGCACGGTGGTGCCTTGGTGTAGTATGGAACTGGCAATTGTCAGGGATCACGGTGACCACGCTCAGCTACTCAGTGGAGTATAAAGTGCACGAGAAAAATAGGTGCATCGAAATGAACCATTTAGGATCAAAAGCAGTTCTTGTTACACACAGTACTTGCTTAAAATGGGAATCTCACAGGCTGTTCAGTACAACACAGTACTACAATTTTCAAGAGCACAGAATCAGTATCACGCAATAGAAAGACCTTTACTGAACATAGATATTTTTGTATTTTTTCCTCCAATTATCTCCCCCACCCAATGACAAGCCTTCTGATGTTAACTTACAGTGGGTTTGATTGGGGTTTTCTTGAAGGATTTTGTTTGCTTGAGTAAATCTGTAAGGCATCACCTTTAGCTAATACCTCCTCTTTACCCTCTACGTTCAAAATAAGCAAGGATTTAGTGGCACAGTGATTTGTTCCATTTTGAACCTCTAGTTCTAAAAATGTTTAGCAGAGCAGGCAAGTTGTATGGGGTGAAGTTACAAAAGTTTACACGAGCTTTACAAAATGTAAAGCTGAAACTTTACATTTTTATAGGCTGTCAGGCCATGTTGTCAATGCATTTTCATACTCACAGGTTAAGGCCATTGTTAGCAGTACTTACGAGCCAAACCATGAAGAATGATCTAATCTGGGGGGGACATTCGCCATATTAAAAAAAGAGATAAAAGAATTGATTGGGAAGTTTCCAAATGCATTAAACAACATAAATGTTGGCTGCTAAGTCACTGGACTCTTTGGGCATTACAGTTAACAGCAGTAGATGCTTAGAATGCAAGCTTCAAAATAGCTTATTCAAATCCCCTACAAATATATGCTGAAGGCTTAAAAAACCCAGAAAACCCCACCTTTTTTTACCCTTGCATATAAGTTATTTTACAAGTTTCCTTTCACAGTGAAATCACTTTTCTGTTTGTGTACTCATTTCTGAGAAAGGAAATAAAATTGGGGTTATTTCTATTAAAGGAAATAAAATTGGGGTTATTTACATTGCCAGATCACCTCCAATGCAGTGCAGTACAGCACACAGCAATACATTTTAGATTAAAAGAAGACTCCTTGATTGCCAAAACTATTTTTTTTTGCATGCTATTGAAGACATCTCTGCCCTCATAAGTGGTAAACAACAAACTAACCATGTAATCATACAGTGCTTGCAAAACTATTTACCATTTTGCAATAATCTATAGTACAAAAGGAGGCTGTAAAGCCCTGCCCGCCTTTCCAAGCACAGTATTTGTCACCAAGAAGCGTACACAGTAAAGAATATTCCCTACGTGCCCCACAGGAAGAGTCCACACTTCCTTTCCTTTTCCATTGAAATGCCAGAAGCTTGGAGGCAAGAAGCCAAGTTCATTTACACCCATCTGTATTAATTCACTTCTGCTAATTGAGAATGTATCCTGAAAAGCTGGATACTTTCCAGCTGTAGGAAAGAGTGGATATTTTGCTACAAGATTACTCACCTAGGAAACTTTAATATGGCTGCCAATTCCAATCCTCTCCTCTGGCCATAACAGGTTCAAGGCTGTTCTCCAAGCTCAGGCAGGAAGAGGTAACTATATGTAATGAAGCTGGGGGGTGGTTGGAAGGATGACACCACTGGAAGACATGAAATTAATGCACTGGGAAAGTCAAAAATAAATCTAGGGCTAGGGAAGAGAAAGAATCCAGACATTCAGACTGGTCTCCTGTGTGCAGGTTTGTGCTTGGGCCTGTGTTTGTTCTTTGTTCAAAGGGGTCACTGCTTGGACCTCCTTCCAGGTTGGGACACAATGGGCCTGGTTATAGAATCCATCACCTAAAACCTCACTGGATTTTTTCAGGAGAGAAAGAGGTCAAGAGCTCTGTACTGAAACAATTTTGCCAAGGAGCACGGACTGGATAAATAAGGCTAGGGAATATGAAAGCCAGGAGACTCTTCCAGGCAAAAGCAATGGTGACACTTGTAATGACCTTTTTCCTCTTGAAAGATTAGAGCACATTTCATGCAAAGGTTAATGGAACAGATCAACCACGTCAGCACCCCCTGCTTCACACAGATTAGTCCTTCAAGCAGTTTTCAAACCTCTCTACTACCACTTTATGGTAGAGCGTGTCCCAAAGAAAAATTCTAGGTTTTCCGAGAAAAACAATAAACCACACTTTCTACAAGGGATCAGTCTCCATTGCCTTTAAAACAGTGGCTTTTTCAATGTGGCTTTTCCTGTTTTATTTTGTTATCTCTTCCCTTCTATAGACTTGATCCCAAAAAGGAAGTTTCCATATAAAACAGCTTAAGAGTTGAAAATGTACAGTTCATAGAGATGCAATTTGTATGACCAGATGTTACTGTATATATATAGTTGCATGTTTGCTAGTAGTGTAGACAGAAGTAGCTAAAAGGCAACTAAAACAACAGTATGTCATTGCAAACAGGAACCAACAGACTTCAAAGTATAGTACTTTACATTAACACAGGTTTTGCAGCTTTTTAAGTTAGTTTTCATCACGTACTTGGTATACAGTAAAACTCTGATCTACCTTTATTTATAGTTTCATCTTTCCAGGCAGACATTTTTAATATTCCTAATCCTGAAATGAAGAGTCAGATGTATAACATATTCCCAGGCAGTAGCTTAATGTACTGTAGAAAAGCCAGTTTTGTTTACCAAGGACTAGAATTCACTTCAGTAACATTCCCTGAGGCAATCCATGATTTTACTGTTTTGTCTTGGAATCATTTGTGTACAGTTGCTGTTCTGTTCCAGACTGCTTTGTTTCTTTAAAAATAGACACTTAGAAAAAGACATCTGTTAACTTGCATTGCTAATTTTATATTTTAGCAATTATGCTTCCCCTTAATACCCTCTTCTTTTCCTCTCTTTCCCCTCCAAAAGTTGCAAGTTAACAACACAGCAAGTCTGTGTGCTTGATTTTTGCAAGACAGGGATTCAGATCTTTAAATGAATGTTAATTTTTGATTTAATTTTTTAATCTTTAAAAGAATGTCGTAGATAACAGAACATAATATGCAATGAGCAGTCTAAAATTTATCTTACTCAAGCTGAAGTTATTCTCTCATTGAGACAGAATCTATGATGCTAAAAAGATCAAGGATGAGGAGACCAGGTGGGGGTAGAGAAACACATGAGAATCATCATCCCTGTCCACAGAAATGCACTGAGCTAGAACACTGTATCCTTACATTCCCAATGGACCAAGGAGATTTCTCCTGATATAATTCCACTTTTAACATTTCAAAAAAGCCTGTGTATCATCAATGCACTTAAAGCTTTTAAGTTTTAGTAACTTAAATTTGTTTATAAAACAAACACACACGAACACACTTCCTAGAGTGCAAAATGCTTAAATACTTCAGTGACAGAACTCCATATGTAGTTTTTGGAACAGTAAATCCTCTTTATGTCATAGTCAACTTCTTCCATTGCCAGCAACGGTTGCATTGAACTCCCCAAAACTGCAGCAAACCCAGGAGTGGGTAACTCTGTACTGTCTCTTCAGTTCTGCAGAGACCCTGGTTCATTTGTATAAACTCATCGTTGGACTTTGATACATGCACATGTAAGCATCACAAAGCAGTCTTCGTGCACAGCCTTGGATTTTCCTGGAATCCAGTGAGTGCAATTCTTCTAGAGACATCTTCAGGTATTCACCAACTTCTGGGCACGGGGTAACTTGTGGAATGTTAAAGCCATTCTGACCTCCTTTTAAACCATAAGGAAAGAAGGAGAAACAGATTAGGAGAACATCTACATATATTTGCTATATTTGCTCATAATGTAATTTTATTATAACAGCATCCCCAGTTCTTGAAAACACCTTCTAAAAACTTAAATATGCCACATTGGACTGCTGCAGGGTAAACACCTATGGGAAGTGTATTTTTCAAGAAACCACAATTAGAATCAGAATATCCTGTAGTGTTTACCAACAAACCCCACCCACACAAAAGCTACACAAAATCAGGGAGAACTTTGGGGTTTCATTAATACTAAAAATTCTGTGTGACTTTAGGAGAGTGACCTGAATACAAAACCACTTCACATGAACTGTATTTGTTAATAACATGACAACTGGTAACAGCTGATGAATTTACAAACCGTGTCTGTTCCTGACTTGCAAGACTAAGGCATGGTTTGCTCTTGGCCATTTTCCACATAAAAATGAGCAAATTCAAACAACACAAGTATGGACATCCTGCTGTTCCCAGCAGAGATTTTTAGCTTATGAAGAAAAGCTGAAGAACAATATTTGCAATATTAATCCCCCCACTAAGATCAGCAGGAGATACTTCCAGCATCTCATGTGATCTAAATTCCTGAAAATAAAGTGGTTCTTTACAAACATGATTCATACATATTTCAAGCACTCTGAAATGAAGCTTGATTGTTTGCTGGCTGTTATAAGAAAGTGACTTTACTTCTGTAGCAGTTTCATTTTCAACAGGAGGCAAGATTCTTCTCTCCCTGCCAACTCACAGGTAACAGGTTCAAGAATACTTCATGCAAAAATTGTTACTATGTGTCTGACACTTCCTCTATTACTGTTTTTCTTAGGCACCAGAATTGAGAGAGTCCATATTTAAATGAGATCTGTTTAAACGCAGTATCTAAGAAAACATCTGTTTTACTGACATCTGTATTATTACAGAGTAACAATTTTCCACTGATAACTCTAAAGAGATTCAAAGGAATAGCATAGATGTAATGTGTTACTACTTCCTTTATTTTAAAGACAGCTACTGTAAGTCATTTCAGAAAAAGTAATAAAAATATTTGTATGCTAATTGATAATCATGTACTCAACTCAAATATAAAAGGAAATTACATTCCTGCGGTTGACTATTTAAAATTAATTGTCTCTGCCAAATTTGCAAAGCATTGAAAAATGTATAGGGAGTCCTGCCAGGAAACTTCTGCAGTTACTTCTGTACCATCTAATTACTGGGGTATCCAACCGAGGTGAAATTCAGAATATGCAAATCAGCAGCTGCCATGAAATCAATGTCCTAAGGTCAGGCTGAGTCAAGATCAGTATCCCGGCATCGAGTACATCAAGTAAACTACACAAATATCCCCAAAACTTTAGGAAACAGTCACTGAAATCTGAAGTGCATATACGAAAATGCCAGAGAAGGTGAAGGGAGTAAGTGCGGTTACCGTCCCGATCCGCCATGCTGTCGAAGAAGAGCCAGGCGGAGTCGTCCCTGCCGTACTTGACGAAGGCCACGTAGTGGCTGGTCTCGATGCACAGCACTGCAAACAGCTCCATCGTCTGCGACGGGATGCAGCCGTGCCGCCAGTCCCAGTCCGGCAGATCCTTAGGGAGTGACAGTGGATTGAATTTATGACTCTGTCTCTTGGGATGAAGATGAACCTACAGTTGAAGTGATATTTCAGCAAAGAAAAAACACCCCGTAAGATTATTTGTTTCAGTGGCAGACAAAGCTAAAAAGAGCATTACTGCTGAACAGAAGATTAATGGCATTAGAGAAAGAACTGCAATAACAGCAGCTGACTAAATGTTTCTTCTATTTTTTCCCCACCAGTGTAGCTCAATATTGCCCAGAAAATTCAAATCTAAGGTTAGAAGGGAAGTCTGGTTTAATGCAACAGTTTTCTAACATGCTCAGATTTGAAAACAAGCCATGACTGACATCTTCATGCAATTGCCAAAAAGCAAAACACAGCATTTCTGTCATGAATTTATCAATTCTAACAAGGTAGCACAAACATAAAATTAGATTCAAAACACATGGTTACTACTTCTCCACTGTGTCCAGCCCTGGATTTGGCAGTTGCCATGCTGATAAACACATTGCAGGATTTCCTGATCTGTCACCAATGGAGACTTTATTTGGTGGGTGGCAGCTACACTGATGCTGGTGAAGAAGCCTCACTATGCTCTTCTGCCTTTCTTTAAATTATCACAGCATTAAGCATTGGGGTAAAACCCAAAGTGAATACCAAAGACAAGCACTCACCTGTGTATTGCACGTTTTGCAGAACTGCTTGATTTTGCCAGCAGAAATATCAGTGTCTTCATAGCACTCCCTGCACTCATACATAGCGAGCCCTCTGCAGATACGGCACTGCCTGGGAGCTGCAGTGGCAACAAAGGCATTAGTCTCCAGGCTGGGGAGGCTTTGTTTTTTAAGAAAAGGAATATGAAAATGAAGGAGAACTATTACTTTAAATGGAGAATGACACTACATTAAAAAAAAAGTTAAAATGAGATTGCTAATCAAAGAGAAATGTATCACTCTATTTAACTTCTCTTTGGTGCAATGTGGACTAAGAGAAAAACATTTACACTGGTAAGTGGCAAAACAAGATGATAAAAATCAAGTGCATGAACAAGCAAAACCAGGCTTTTAAATCATGTTAGCTCTCTCTCATCACAGTGGTATAGCTAGCTTAGCCCCTAGAGCTGTCAAGACCAGAAAAAAAAAAAAAAAAAAAAAAAAAAAACATAAGCTGATGGCCAAGACAGTGGGAGAACAGGCCATGGCAACTTCAGACATTATTATCCTAATGAATTTTGGTAGTTTTACTAATTCTTATCTCAAACTGAAAACCAGGTGTCCTTCCTTAGGATAATGCCATGAAAAATTCAGTGGATGACCAATGTCAGAAACTTAGGTCACAAAAAGAAGTGATATAATTATGGCTAAAAAATGCACAGCCACAATATACCACAGGTGCACATCCTCATCTCAGGTTCCCTTCCAGTCTGAAGAACTAATGAACAGCCATATTAATGAACTGCTTTGCTGCTAATAACTAGATTTTAGAAACAGTCCTGAAATAAGTACAGTGGTACAGGTACTCAAATAAACAAACAGAGAAGTTGTATTCTATACATTCTTCTGATTTAGAGCTTCTAATTGACATGAGGGAAAAAGGCTTTCTACCCAGTAAACTTTAGTTTCCCCTCAGCCTGAGCATCTCACACTATCTTGGTAAATATCCAACAGAAAAAAGCCCCATCAAACACACCAGAAGTATCAGGAATACTTTCACTGTGTTAGTCACTCTCAGCAACTCTTTCATTATACAATGCAATGTATACTTACTGTCTTCAAGTAAGTCTGTTATATTTAATTCCAAGGATGGAAAAATTTTATTGAACATTTTGAAGTCTTTTCCAAACCGGGGCATCTGGATAATCAGGCAAGAGGGTGCCTAGGTAAAATGCCAGAATATAATATAATGAACTTGAGATAAATAATTATCTAACTTTGTAGACATTCTTCTAAAGCTATAAATATATTCATGTTTTTTTAAACTCACAGCCCACTGACAGAGGTATCTCAAAGTATTAGTCCTTAAAACAACTCAATGGCAGCAGCTAACAAGTTTTCTTTTAGTAATTCTTTACCTAAATCACTTTGATCTGTTCAGCCAAAGAATACATGTCATTAAGTGAACTTGGAATGGTTTTTGCTATGTAGGCATCCTGGATCCCTGACACAATATTCCCATTTCCAACACGTCTGCATGTTTTTATACCAAATCCTACTTTTCTCCCATTGCTGAATGGACAGATATTTAGGCATGATCACTTCTAACAAGGCAACAGCTGTCACCAACCTCTGCAAACTTCAAGTTGCTGTTGATGAATGACCACTCTAGTAACTGCTGAATTGTTGGGACTCCAACTTTCTCATTTTTGTCCATAAAAATTTGATAGAAGTAACAGTCTTGCACTTTCTGACCTGCTGATCTAAAAACAGTTTTAAAGAAAAAACAAAAAAAACAAAAACAGATTCTGAAGCTCTACTGTAATGATGACTATATCTTATTAGGAAAATAACATCTACATGAAAACAGTCAACAAAACATCCTCTCTGCATTGAAATATATTGTGCTTTAAAAAAAAACCCAAACAAATAAAGCCTGACAAAACACAGCCCCCTGCCCCCAACAACAAAGTGCCAGGCAGTCAAGTACTAAGTTTGAACTGATTGTGGAAAAATTCATAGAAACAAAATCAGTGTGAGTTTCAGACCATGTTTTAAAAACATATGCCTGTGCATGGCTGAACTACCAACTGAGAAATACTTCCTAAGCATCTGCATTAAAAACTCCAAGACAATAATGCAGCTTTCACTGGAGAGACAATTAGGAGTTTCAGTAATAAAATATCAAATGAAACAACACTAATTATCTTCAGTATGATGGGTTTAATGAAACATTTCCTCTAAATCAGGGCGATATTTACACTGCTTCCTGCAGTGGAAGTCTCACACAGATGGCTGATGTTGCTCGACTTGCTCTATTAGTTAACAGAGAACTCTCCAAAAGGATAATCCAAATTCAAGGCTGTCCAGCTCTAATTGGTAACACTCCTTCCACACCTAGGCCAACTCTGAGGCAGATTACCATATAAACTACCACATAAACATGCAAGACATAGGAAGTAGTCTGGAGAAACTTCTTTATCCTCACCAAAAGAAAAAAAAAAGGGGAAAAAACCCTTTCCATTAAATACACACATCCCTACCACAAACCAATTATCCTCTTCAAAAAACAAGAACCATAAAAGGACAACACATTTTGTATAGATAAGGAGAGGAACACAGGATTAAGCTACTAATTTAAATATGTTTTGAGGTCAGATGTTCAAAACATAGTCAAGTATTAAGTACCAATGCTTTCAGATAGTGTTTCTGTTAAATAAACATATATTTGATATATGATATATTTGGAGGAGATGTTCAGATGAGCAATTCAACCTCCTCTGGAAGTACAAAAGAAAGAATATAAAAGACAGTGCTCAGGTTGAAGAAATGGTTTTTGCTACTATAGAGAAAAAGCATACAGGACAAACTAGCCTCTAACAGCAAAAGAAAACCATTAGGTTGGAGCTGTTTCATCTCAGCATCAAAAGTTCCTGGGAACTTTCATCAAATTTGCTATAAACTGTAACCTGCCCCCATCCCAGCCAGCATTTAAGCCAGTGGTACTTTTTAGATCATTCAGGTGTCAAGAGGATTCTAAAAGCAGGATGCTCAGTGTTCCACTACTAAGAAGAAAGGAGACTTGTGAATTGCCCTTGAGGAGTTCAGGTATGTGCACAACACACACAAACCCTGCTGCTAAAAGCTGAATGGTGGCACCTAATTTTCATTCTGTGTATGGCACAGACATGACAAAGCCCTTGAAGGCCAAGGAAATAAGATTCACCTTATTTTCAACAGTGGCTCAACTCTTAGAATATGGTGAAATAAAATATTCAAAAATTCTTCCGGATCTGGAGGCAGGAGAGAAAAAAGTTTTGTTAGCATGCAAAACCAGATACATTATTCAAGACTCATTGAAAGTGAAGGTTTTCAAAATTTTCATAGGAAAAAAGTAACAATTAATTTTTACAGCTTTATTACCACAATAAGATTATGACAAACTATGAATATTTTCATTACAAACCTCTATTTATTCTTTTAGTGCTAAATGGCCCAAATAAAAGGCTCAACAGGGTAACAAAGCTTTCCAGTAAAGTTAAAAAAGATGCTCTGCATTTCAGAGGAATCATTTGGCACCACACAACTTTTCCAGGAGAAATAAAAGCTTTCAAAAGGAAACAGAGAATCTGCAGAGACCAGTGAGGAGCAGTGACAGTAACACAAAACCTACTCCACAGTCCCAAGTTTATCTAGAGACCAAGTTCCCTAACCAAGAAAGCAGCCAACAGCAGCTTCCCAGAGGGCTGCTCTCCCCTACCACAATTTGCTGGTATGTTTCTCTCCCTGCCACTAACTGCAGTAAATACTGGTTCCAGCATTCAGTATTTACAAAGAAAGTCTTTACAAAGAAAGTCTTGAATAAAAGCCAAACAGTTACATAATACAATGCTAATTAATCAATATATGCAGCAGAAGATCAAAAAGTTGGGAACTGATTTTTTCTAACATGATTTGAACATCTTATTTCTTAAAATACTACATAACCATTGTAACAATGAAATGTTGTGGTGCAAAAGTTTATTCCTCAGGGACCAAAGTGACAATTTGAAAGAGGACAAACACCCCAGCCTTACCACAGTCTTCTCCACTAACTGCTAGAAGGGAGTTCCAGGGGCACAGGAAGGCACTAAAAAATCCAGGCAGTGGAAGACTCCAGAAATTGTTCAGCTAAGGTTCCTTATATACCCGAGGAAGCAGAAAAGACCTTTCTAGCAGCCAATGGTCACTCAGATCTCTGCTAGAGACACTACTGCCACAGAAAAGTATTTGGGTCTTTTGTTCTGGAATAATTATGCAGCAAGGTTCCTCAGTTCCTTCACATTAGATTCTTCTAAGTCTCAAAGAAAAGCAAACTTCCTCCATTACCTTTTTCCTCTGAAGTGAATCCTGATGCAGCCTCAACTTTTTCAAGTATTTTCCTCAGCTTCATTATTTTTGTAGCACATACATATCCATATCTAAGATAAATGGGTTTAATAAGCTATTAGCTAGTTTGTGATCAAATCAGAGAAGTAAAAAAAAAGCCAGAACTAATCACTTAAATACTGAAATACGGGTTCTCAAATCCTTCTTTAACTGCATACAGTATTTCTTCAAAACAACAAAATGATTTCTCATATTCAATCTGACTTCCAGTTTTTTTAATGTAGTATAAATTTAATGCAGTACTCAATGTTCTTTTACAACCTTTAAGAGCATTTTTAATCATCAACTTACCAGGATAACTGTTTTCAGATTTGTCAGTCAATTACTTTTGATTTGTTTTCACTCTAATTTGCTCTGCTTAATACATCATTTCAGAATGTCACATAATAACAGCACTGTGAGAATTATTAACAAAAAAAAATTTCAATATTTGAGAAAAGGCCACAGAGCTGTACTGCTGACCTAAGAAGCTGAGGCTTTGAGCATTCAGTCTTTTCCCCTAATGTTTTTAAGCATGGTAAAAGGACAGTAAGACATTCAGCCACCCCAGGCACCTGAGATTTCTGCTACTCAGGGTGTATCCTGCCATCCTACCTGTTCCACAGACCCTGGAACACGCCAGGCCAAGCACACACTCCCTGACAAGAACAAGGCTTCAGGGGTCAACATTTTTATTTATCAAAATAAAAGCTTTGTCAGAAATTGTCCAGTGACAGCCCACAGAATTTTGGAACTACAGTTGTATTATTCATATGTTTGAAAAAAATTAAACATAAGAACTGTAAGTTTTCATTGAGATTTTTGTTGCACCTCCTTTGCTGATTGTGCCTGAGAAATTACAAAGGTAATATTAAATTCTTCTAATAAAAGCATTTTAGTCACTTGCAGACTACATGGAAAAAGTAATTAAACTTCTAAAGCCCTGCTAAATCTATTGAATTGTGAAACTCCATATAGATAACCCAAATAATTTTCTTGTCTAGTACAATAGCATTAAAAACAAGCAAAGACGAATGCTGTGAACAAACGTAACTTGTATTTATCAATACTTTTGTATTCATACTTGTACGAATTTTACAATAGCTTTGTGCTGATCCATTTGCAAGTAAGAAACTAGTGAAAATTTTTACCACCAAATAACTCTTTCCAGTTATCACCAACTAAATTTGCTATGAAGAAAAAGTAAAAATACTTAAAAAAATACACTGAGTAGCAGCAGATAGCCAAACTTCTCAGGTTTACAGTAGGAATGCAAACACTGCAGGATCTCTCTAATTCATATTAGACTAGAGAGCAGTTATTGTCTTTACTTACATTCTCAGAGGATTCACAATCTCTGTCCGCAGCAGCTCCTGAGTCTCACTATAATACTCTACATCATTCATTTCTTTAGGTCTGAGTAGCACAGTGTCCAAAACAGAGCTAAAAGAAAACAGGCTACAAAGGAAAAAGGAAAAGGAAGGTCAATTGTTTTGACCGTTCAGATGCCTGAGCAACGTAAGACAACAAGCAAAGCCACAGAAGAATTAAATAACTAAACAAACTGAAAAAGAGGCAATTATGGACAGGGGACACAGCTGCACTAAATAGCAAAGTCCACTCCAACCCAGTATCCTTTCTGCAGTAAGGTACAGAACCAGTTGCCCAGGCAGAACTCTGCAAAGAAGCTCTGAGAGGCATTTCCCTCCCTCCACCCTCTGGCCTGTGTTGTCCTTATCCTTCAACTATTTACAGGCCAGGGACTCCCTCAGCCTAAACAAGCAGATCCAAAAGGGCCAGTCCAGTCTGGACACGAGCAGCACTTCACTGCTCGCACTGGGAGGGCACAGGGGCTGCAGCACAGGAATGCACACAGACAGTCACTCAAGCAAAGATCACATGTTCTGCATTTCTAGCATGGGATGCCACTATACAAATTATCAACTTACCAGAATAAGGTGGAGTCTAAGTAACAGGAGTTGTAATGACCCTGGATACCTTTCTTCTTTCCAATCATTGTCTCTAAACCTTCTTTTTCCATTTTTGGAGGGGTGTTTTCTTCTACCACTTCACTTAAGTAACCTCCAAAGGCTGAAATTTTTTTTTCAAAAGACACTTTAAAGCCTCCAATTTTATCCCCCTTGAGACTTTCCTAGTAATGTTTTATAGCTAAGTTGCTGCCTTAGTGTAAGCATTCCTTCTCTGGACTAGAATAGCATTTTATTATAGCTGAGACTCACTGTCTTCCAGAGATTTAACAAGGCCTTACATTCCACACTAGAGTGCTTCAGAAAGCCTGCAGCACTGAATTAATTTTATCCAGTAGGAATGGATAAAATCTCTTTTCATTACAAATGCCCTGTTCACACTATCTTAAAAGTATCAGACACTTTTCTTTGCTGTTGTCCCAGACAATACTACGTGACCCAAGAAATCTAAAATACTTGAAGTTACAGAAAAAAAGTTTTTCACCACTAACTTCCATCATAAAAATACATGCTTTTCTTTGTTAATATTTAGAGAATAAAATAATTTGATGTTACAGATTATAGAAAAATAACTGCCTTTATTTCTTCTAATGCAGTCATACAATGCTAGAGTTGCATATATCATTTTCAGCAAGATTGTTTTAAAACTTCTAAAGTAAAGTGTACAGCATAAAAAATTCCCATAATTTTATGACATTTCTTTAAATGTATGAATATTTTCTTGTTTTAAAGCATAATTCAAGAATCACTGTATTCTTTACAGGCTGCTCTGCTAATCATTAATCTCAATTAAGTAATACCTGTACAGATTTCCAAGTGCTCACTACAAAGAACTTATTGCAGGAATGAATGAGACCACAGCCCTGGCCAGTTCCCAGCTGATAAACAAGAAATAAGCAGAAGGTCAGTACCTAGAGAGTTGCAGCGCTCAATCTGGTTGGAAACGGGCTGGAGTGAGGCAAACCTGGAATCTGGCCTGCAGCTTTTGAGTTTAACAAAAAGAGCTTTCTTTGGAGCACACGTGAAGTATCGAGTTCCTTTAAATGTCCCGTCCGTACAGCCTGCACATTCATCTTCCTGAAAGTTCAAGTGAGAATTCACCATTTTTCTTATTTCTACAATTCTGCAGTAAGACATTTGATAAAGTATCTACCCACAAATCACCCTTCTGCTACTCCGAAGCATGATGCACACTGTTTCTGCAATTTAGTATCCAAAGCCTGGAGTGAGGTGTTCTTTAACTGGATTTATTAGGAAAATTAAGATTTGCATGTTTCTTCATACTTTCACTCCATCCAAAATAAAAATTCCATCAGAAACAGCATGGGGGAGGTAGGAGGAGAGACCATGAATTTAACTTGGTCCAGATTCCTTCTGTAGTTAGAAAGATCACTTTTTACCACTTAATTAAAATCACTGAGCTTGGGGTAGTGTGAACAATTTCAGTGTGATTTGGCTGCACAAGAAAAATGACTGCTTCAAAACATACAAAATGTATATCAAGGAGAGACAGCACAAACTAGGAGTGAACAACAACAAGCTGTTATCTTTGAGAAGAGGATTTAAGGTACATTGCCTGCTTTAATGCAGTAATGGCTAGGCTTTAATGCAGAAATGCACGAGAGGCACCCAGGTTCATGCACGAGCAGACTCAGAATGCCTGTGGCAAACTCTGGCTTCAACTTCACCCAAAACACCCACAGGGATCAGGATTTCTTTCTAACAGCTGGAATTCCAGTCACATTCTCACATACTTTGCTTGTGTTTTACATAATTTTACACTGCTTTATGTAATATTTTATTGAACATTATCCCAAAATAAAGAACCCCATCTCTCCCTAATTGTGTACACAATAATTTAACTGATACCCTATCACAACCTTGGCAGCAGCTGCCACAGAGGGAATGTCAGTACACAACAGCAATTCATGTTTGAGGCAACTGTGGGGTTTTTGTTACAAAGGGCCCACAGAAACACATAAAGCACATGGCTGTCAAATCAACAATATCACTACTGTCAATTATCAAAACCAGTCTTACGGCTCTGATAGTCATCCCTCTGCCTGTTTGCTGATATGCAAACAAACAAAAAATTATATTCAACAAAGATTACTACAGCTAGAGAATTCTATATAAATTTCCACTTAAAGGACCCTTAAGTTTCATTTTTCAACTACAATCTCCATAATGTAAGCAAAGGACACTCCTTTAAAGCAAGTCCTACAAATTCCTTTGTCCACTGTGATACAAACACATCTCAGAGCCTACTAACAGGGTAAGGTGTAGGGCAGCCATAAAAGTCAGAGCTTATCAAAGAATTTAGCTCTAAGGAGAACACCTAGCAACCTGTTTGGGCAAATCCCCCAGACTGGATGCTTTTGCAGCATATACAGGCACCAGCTCTGAGAAACAAAACTAGTAATTAACATTAATGTGAACTAGAATTTGTACTTACCAGTTCCAGTCCTGCTAATACTTCATTTACTCCAGGGGGCTGGCCAATCCAGCGGATTACTCCATAGAAAGGAGGATTTTCTTTAACTTCAGCCAAGGAGCCTGCTTCAAGACCATGTGAGTTTCCAATTGGGCTTGCTGTTGATGGACTCTCCTGGGTAGCTGTAGTATTCACATCACCCATGACGGACTGAACAGATAAAGAGAGAGGACTATGTCCAATAGTACCATTAGTACTTGTGGTTTTTGTCAAGCTAAAGGGGAGGGAGTGAAATCTGTTTTCTGTTGACACAGAGTTTGTTAAAGGTTGCTGCAGTGGTGGTGAAGAATGCCCAAATCCAGGAGATGAATCAGTAAGTGACTTTGAAGGGTCTTCAGCAGCTGTTAAAATCAAAACCAAGATGTTAGTAAGTATTGGGATATTTTTTTCCCTGTATTAAAAAAGGAAAGACTGGGGTCTCAAATCAGCAATATCTGATGTAACTGGTGGGAAGCACCAACAGCTAGGGACATTTAGGAAGACTTTTGTCACTTGGCAACACTGGAGACACAGAACTAACTGACCAGACACTGCTGCAGTAGCACCACTTTTACCACAAGCAACAGAAATGAATAGCACAGAGAAAGGAGATGTTAGAAACTACAGGAAGGTTTAGATGGAAATCTTTTTTTTCATCATCAGAAGGCTTTTTCTTTGAACATGAGTTAACAGCCCCAAGGATTACGACCGCAAAACTACAAAGAGCTCATTGGTCATTGTGACTGAGGAAATTATTTGATTCACAGCTTATAAAGACATAAATAATTGTGTGCAGATGAGATTTGCAAATGGAGAAGTGCTTATTCCACTGACTCCATCACAACATACTTTGGTTCTAATACAGGGAATCTATCAGTGCCTATAAAGAATAAAGCACTTAAACCTGTCATGAGCAATGCAGTGCCTGATAAAAGAGATCACAACTACATTGAACAGCACAGGCACTCTGTGTCTTCTCTCATCTCTCTACATAGTCATAGAACACCCTGAGTTGGAAGGGTCTCTAATACACTACTAGTATTCACAGAACAAAAGCCTCTTCATCTTCACCCATTCTCCCCATGCTGTTTCATTAAATGAAGTTAATGTCTTAAAAATGTTTAAAAAAAGACATCTGTTACAGAACCAAGAACAATTTTAACCCGTTTTCTTTCGTGGTTCAGAGAATTCAGGGGCTACTGCTGCTACAGGTTTGCGATGTAACTTAGCAGTTTAGTAGTTACCCCTTCAGTCATTGAGCCAGTTAGCCACACTTTTCTAAAGTTTAAAAAAAAAAAAATAGGTCTGGAAGCAAATCAAGATAGATTGATCTTTCAAGTATGTGCACTCATACTTTTAAAAACAAAAAGAGAGATTTTACAGAAATAACTTTTTAAAAATACAAAAAAAAAACATGTATACTTGGATAATCTCCCACTCCCACTTCCAGACTGATTAGCTGGCATGGCAGAATATGACAGTTCCCTTGGATCTGTAACACAGCTACAAAGACAGCAAAATACAATTACTGTGTATACTCAGCTACAAGGAATACTTCATGTCTTCCATCCCAGCCTCAGCTTTTATTTTGCCTGTGAGACATGTGCATTCCCACAGAGCTGCACATGAGTTGCCAAGAACGTAATCTCCTACATGCAGGATAAAACCACAGGTCACACCAAGACAGAGTACATTTTCACAGGGGTTTCAAGATGCTTTTTATGATGTAGTACGTATTCCACTACGACAACACAGTCCAACTGTCTTACATTTAATCTCATCCTTGTTTTATCTGAAGAACATAATACGCTCTAGTTTTGTTTTGTGGGTTTTTAAAATAAATATATAAAAAACTATCCTCTCTCTTTACCTTCATCAATATACCATGGGGATTTTGTTTTTGTTTGAGGCTGAGAGTCAACTGATGAGCCATTTAATGTGTAGAAGACTTCAGATCTGCTTCTATTTCCAGGTTCAGAGGTAGATCCTGGAAAACAACATATTTTATTGAAGATATTAATCTCTATTTACAGAAGGTCACCTACATTCTTATTTCATAGTATAAATTTGTTACACTTTTAAGAAGACACAACTGCCTTTCCATAAAGGAGCAAACTCTCCTATCAAGGCTAACACAGCTCTAAGCTTACAACAAGGTAGAAGTCTACACCAAACCAACACATACACTGAGCTGAAATCTCAAGTCACCAAGCTGAAAAGCAGGCAGAAAATACCTCTCAAGAGCAAATTTTTCATGACTATAAATTATGGATATAAGAAGGTATTTGCAATACAGTTACAGTAGGTGGGTTTTGGTTTTGAAGCACTAAAATTTCACAGTAGGCAAATAAATTACTGATCCAATTCCAAATTCATAACTTGTGCCACAGTTATATAACCACAGTGAAGATCATCTCTGCCAGCATCCAGGAATATACTGTCATTAGTATTCTACTACCCAATGTAGCCACTAGTAAAATCAAAAGACACACTAAATTTTGATTTCTGCCTAAAAAAAAAAATGCTTCTCTTTCAGCTTGTAATCCCCCCCCCGCCCCGAGGCTCTTCAGAGCTGAACAAAAACAGAGTCAAGGAAGTTTATATTTTGGGAATTCAATTCTGGTTTTGAATCACAGCAAAATTAATACAGTCACTATTAAGTAGATCTGCTCCTGAGCTAAAAACTTTGAAGTTACTAGTTCTGCAAGAAAACAACAGCAAACTATATTTATTAAAAACCAAACCAAAACAATAAACACACACCACACTTCCAGAGAAACAGAATGCAGCCCTGACCTGGTGGTACTAGACAACTATGTAATATGGTCTAGAACTTTTGCTAAAGCTCAAACTCTTTTTCATGAAAATGAAGGCAGTTTGAGCAATCTTAACTTATACTGTCTACCATCTTTATAATGATTAAATTCATATAATACTACAGAGAAATTTAACTTTTAACTACAGTTTGACTTGGTCATCTCAAAGGTCTCTGCCAACGTTGATGATTCTGTGAACTTGACACAAAACTGAAATAATACATCAACTGATAGAAAAGACAATTCTTTTTTTCAAGGAACAAAATTTTGTAATCTTACATAAGTAAAGAAAATCCCTTCCCATACATACCTATAGCCTTTGGCTTACTATGATTGAACAAGCTTTTGTCACCACTTCTTGAGGTATAGGCAAGCTTGGGAGGTCTCCTGTCCTGGGACACAGTCTCTAAGACATGGTACATGAAGAGAGTATTAGCTTCCCTTTTCTGTGTTTTCACTATGTTACACAAAGCTCACCTCGAAACATAACTGAACAAAGCTCTGCCATCACAAGCTTTAACACTGAGTGGAACAAAGCCTTGTTTGGCACACAAACAACATTTTATGTGTACACCATCTGCTTTTATCATGTCAGCAACTGCTTACTGCAAAGTCTACCATTACTTCTTGAACATATCAAATAGGTTGACTTCACATCCTTTAGTGGATGCATGTACTTCCATCGTGGGAAACAGATGCAAGAAATTTTAAGTTTTTTTCTACCAACACATCTACAATAAATGCTCTTTTCAAAAAATGGACAAGAATTCCCTGTGAATTCTCCAAAGAGCAGAAAATTCATGCAAGAACAAGCATGTCAACAAAACCAGCAAGTAGGAGGCAGACATAAGAAAAGTCAGTCAAACTGAGGTGTGAGAGCAACAATTACAGACTACAGACTCATCAGAACCTGCCTAGAGATACTGCCCAAACAAGTCTCATACAAACTTTTCTTTCTTCAGAAAAGGAATCAGGGAACTGTTGTTGTTACAAGTAAACACTATTCAGTTAATTTTTCCACAGTCTTGACAGGCATTTCCAAGTATTTATTCCCAGAATGCATACATAATCCTGTCAACACCTTTCAAGCCAGAAAGAACAGCTTTCTGATCAAGCTATTTGAACCCCTGGAGTAAACTGAACAACAGTCCATAGAAAAGACTCCCACTACAGACACTCATATATTCATAAAGATTACACACTGCATAGTATTGTAAATACTATACAATTTGACAGGAATTTTGTTCAGTATTAAAGCTTTTCTACTAGTGAAACTGTAACCCAAAGGAGGGCGATACCAAAGAGAAATATAACACAGAAGGTAATTCAAATTAGGATATTAATTCTGCAGTATTGTTTTAATCATATTGCTGTGCCTAGGTGGAGGATGTCCTTGATGTTATCAAAGTCTGCCTTCTGGCTAAGAAAGCAGGGCATACCTGGAATAACATCGTTGATATGCAAAAGAAGTGTACTTTCAACACTTGCAAAACTGCACAGCTGTATTCCATTATATCTGCCATCCCAGTTTCCAATCGGATTATCCTAAAAATAGAAAAACACATTACACGTAGCCCAAAAGAAGATTTACATCATACTGAGTACACACATATGTCTTTAGCAATATAAAAAGTAGGAAAATGAAACGTTTGACAACACCTACTTTTTCCTGTAACTAATTTTGTATTTAGAATAGCCAAGCTTTGCAGTCTTTAAAGACAAAAGTTTAAAACACTATCTCTTGAGAAACAGCTCCTACTTTAACAAGCATTTTTCTTCTAAAAAACATTATTGATAAACAAGCTAGAGCAATTCCAGTGCATTTTTAGGAAACAGGTAATGCAACCAAGAAAATGGATGCATCTAACCTACAAAACAAGAACAATCTTGACCTACCAAAAATTTAAAAGCTGTTCATTTTTAAAAATTCATGTTGCTAGAAATAATTTTTAATGACAAGTGTCACATTTTCTTGAAAGATCAACTTTTGTACTTGAAACTCACACTTTTAAGGTAGAACAACGTCAAACAAAACAGTTACATGAAAAAAAAGCTTTTAAAAATGGCTAACAAAAGAAAAAGACATCTAGCCTACTTTTTTAACAGGCAGAACAAAGCCAGTCTCACAAGACGAACACTTGACTCCATGACTTCAAGACTGACACCTAACATGGCAAGTAGCTCAGTGGAGGCTCCTCAGAGTAAGCAGAGTATTTTGCCTGAACTGTTCAGCATCAAATATGACACCATTTACCTGATGCCAAGAAACAATTACCACCAAGGGCATCTTTGAACACAGTGTTTATTTCCCATTTTAGGTCAGCCTCCGCTGAAGTAGCTTGTGGATAATGTTTCTTCTTCTACGTGCATGTCATTCACTAGCTAACACACATGCAGAAGTTATTAAAGTCAGATTATTTTCTTACCATGTCCACTCCAACAACGTATCCTAAACTTTCGTTTCCTGGTAAGACATCACAGAATATAACTGTCCCATACTCTATACTCTCTCCTATCTTCAGAGAAACCCTGGAGTTGATCTCCAGAGGAGGAAGTTCTACCTGCATTGCGTCAACTGGAGCTGCATAGTCACTTTCCAGTTCATTGTCATCATCTTCCACCAGCTCCAGTTTGTCCAAAGCAACAAAAACCCCACAATCCTCATCACATCTGAAAAGCTGCTTGCCTTGGTACTGTCCATCAGTAAAGCCCTGACCGCGACCTTCTTCCTAAGCGTCGGAGGAGGAAGAAGAGGAAGAAAAAAAAAAGGTAAAAAAACCAAATCATGTATTCTGTGGAAAACAGACTACTAAAAAAGCAGTAACAGTGTTTTAGATAAATTGCACTAAGAATTTGCCTGATGCACTGTCGTTATTGAGAGAATTCTGTTGTCAGAACCTGTGGCAAACATACAAACTGTCTATCTTCAGGGAATAGAGAGCAAGATGTCACTAGATTAGAGAGTAGCTGCAGGCAGGAGCCTTTATACTCAGAGAAGCATGTTTTCTTCAGGTGCAAATTTTGCTTCAATCATCAAATTTTTGCCATATCAAGACAAGACTACTTCATACTAGACATAATGCTAAGCATTCAAAAATTCCACTTATATGCCATATAAAGTGAGATGATTTTCAGAAACACTTGGGCCTGATATTCCCTGAGGTTCTCAGTGGGAATTACAAAGAGTTCAGGAAAAGTTTAAAGAGTGCTTTGAAAAATATACTTCTACAACACAAAGAGAACTCTCCTGAACCTAATCTTTCAATAGCTTATGGTTGGCATTAATTTTGCAGAAATATCTCACAAGGAGCACAGAAGTAGTTGCCATTGGACTTTTAGGGATCTACAAAAACAGCAGCCCTAAAATCCAACCCTGCATTTATGGACTGTATCCTGACACAGGCAAACAAAGTACTCAACAGAAATCTGAGGGTCAGATATACACCATGATAGGGATTAAATATTTTTGCCCAGAGAAGTTATGGATGCCCCATCCATGGCAGTGTTCAAGGCCAGGATGAATGGAGCCCTGGGGAACCTGGTCTAGTGGAAGGTGTCCCTGCCCATAACAAGGGGTTTGCAACAAGATGATATTTAAGGTCTCTTCCAAGCCAAACCATTCCATGATTCTATGAATTAAATTTTTCTGGGCTAGAGGACTCAGAGTATGTTCAAGTCTTTCTGCCAGCCCATGCATCATATCAAGTTCACTTAACATAGAAATTACAAGGCTGACGTCATATAGAAGTATTTATGAGAAGGCTGAAGGTAATGGATTTTAGGGGTAAAATGCTTTTAGAAAAAAAAAAATTATTAGGACTTCCTCTTTATACTGAAGATGTATTTAGCTCATCTCATAAAGTATAACTGATACTATCCCTTAGAAAGTAACTTACCAGCAACTCTACTCCAAAGTATATCCCTGTCAGGGACCTTTCTTGCATTAAGGGTCCTCTGAAGCGAACAACTCCAGGATATTTCTCATCCCCTGACCTCAGCTGTACTCTAACAGGCGAGCCAATATCTATCTGGACACCTTTAGCTAACCTGCTTTTGCTCTTAAACAAACTGTACCTTTCCTCACAGTTAGTAATAGCCAGAAGCAACTCAGCTAGTTTTTCATTTATTTCTATAACATCCTTCTCATCCACAAACAAGATTGCATGAGGTTGTTCCAGAATCTTTAATCCAATCTGCAGTTTCTTGCCTTTACATGGAATATTTCTGGAATGTGCCACAGAAGAACGGTCTTGAAAAAACTGCCCAATGCTACCTTTGGGCACTTTCAAGAGCTTTTGAGTCTGCTTGTCTATGACACTGCATTCTTGGAGAAGCAAGTAAAAGATCCGCTCTTCCCAATAGGATGAACTTGCTTTTTCTTGACTCCATAAGCCTGAATTCATTGTGATTAAAACTTTAAAAGCTGCACAGAAGTCTTCAAGAAAAAAAAGCTTTTGATTTATGTGCAGTGATCTTTCCAAATTCTACTGGAGGGTCCAATCTTTGTGAAACAATGCAATATTCATTTTGCAAAGGAACACATTCAGAGCAGGAAACCTAGAATAAAAAGAAAAGAAAAAAAGACAAAATTGAATTGTGTAAGTACAGCTAGTCTTAAGTAAAACATAAAACAACTTAAATCTGTGACCAGACTCGTTCCTCAGACAGATCAGAGTTCAGCAAAATGCAAAACAGTGACCACAGTCCCAGAACAGCCACTGTACTGCTGATCATGGACAGACCCATTTACCCATTTCTGCTCCTTATTGCAGTGTATTTCATTTCCTTCTTTAGTTCCTTGGAAAAAAAAGGGTTGTGGAAAACATGTAATGAAATGCAGAAAACAAAGAAGACACACATAAGTGAAAGCAAAAAGAAAACCTAAGTGCAAATGAACACAAATAAACAACTTGCTCTAGTTTACAAACAATATTTTAATGAAGCTTTCCACTATAAAGTTCTTTTCCCATGCTTAGTGACTACTTTTTTCTGACAAAGTGTACTGCATCTGTCATCCTGCATAACATTTTGATTTAGTGAAGCAGAAAATTGTGTTGACAAAATAGAGCAGCACAAAATGGGAACTTTAGTAACCTATAACAGCCATTTCTTTAATAGAAATGGATAGTTCCAGTAATATACAATATATGAAAACCAAATGGTGTCGTCATTGCAACATGCAATTCTCAGAAAAAAAATTGGAGGCTCTTATTTTTATCATTCTAGAAAGATAATTCACTTCAATAAAGTAAGAAATACCTCACTTTCAGTTATTAGACTACCACGGAGCAAACACATTAGTTAAACAAAATCTTTAGAACTACAGCTCACAACCAACGAAGTGAAAAAGAACAATTTGAAAATACTTCTTTGAGCGTGTGTCTGTAGTTTTGATCATAGTGGATACATGAAGAGAGATCTGCAGTACCTTAGCAGGCTGTGTTCTTCTAAAGATGAAGGCAAAGGGCAGTACAAAAGTTCAGAATGCATTGTCATGTAAATTTTCCTGTTCCCAATCTGTGATGCCACAGTTTGCATTCAGTTAAAGGACAATCTCAATGACTATTTATACCTAAAGGCAAATAATCATTGTCCTTGTGCCTAGGTACTCTATTTCTCCACAGCTTTTCTCTGATGGTATTCAAATATTACAAAATCTAATACAAATAACATTTGTAATACAAATATTACAAAATTACTCCTACCCTGTTTGAACGCAGTTTCAGAAGCTATTGGAAAGCAATGAAATCCAGTAGTCCTGTAATTATTTTTCTCATCTTTTTAAACAGACAGAGTATTTAAAAAAACTCTTTTCCCAAAGAAAAGCAGTAACTACAGACAACCTGAAATTTGGGCAAAGTCTCATCTTTCAGTCCCTAGGAGGTCACACGTTCCTGTGCTGCCTTGGTGCATCCAGCCATTCAAACCTGCTGCTCATCTGCACAGATGTGACACGTGGGTGTCAGTGTCACCACCCCACTTCCACACTGCTGCTGCAGCAGCTCACAGGAGTGCTGTGGATTAATGTGTTTCCATCTGCAAAGTAACTAACATCCGAGGGGCAGGATCCAGGCAGTTTCACTGAAGGAAACTCTGGTAGACCATCCATGTGTTTCCAAGCTAAAAAATATTTTTCCTCACTCATTTGATACACATAAATGGGCTTTAATGTTTGTTGATGATTAACAAAAAAAGTGGTGTATGGGATTCAAATCGTTTATGTGGAAACTGATGAAGAACACAGCAAGATTCCCCCCTCCTGTCCCACATGGAAACATGATTAAATTACTATTAGTTTTTTTAAGTCTGCTCAGATGGTAAAATAAGAGTTTCATCCAAGTTCTGACTAATTTTCCCCCTTACTTTTTTCACACAATGGGGAAAAAAAACCCTATCTTGTTCTTCATAGCTCCATTTTATGTTCTCAAGAACATTTATGTTCTTTCAAGAGCTGACACACTTCACTTTCCTTTTTTTTCTGAGCCATTCCACAAAGTTTCTCAATCCCCAGTAAAATGCAAACAAGTATCTCCAACATTACAGGGATCCTGATTTTTCCTACTTCATTTACAGAAATAAATAATTTTAATTTTAGTAAGTATGCATGGAAATAATACATTAAAAGTGAGAGTCTGTTCAACAGCTTAAAGAAGATTAATTGAATTTTTTTAAAATAAGCTTTATCATATGTATTTTTTAATAAGTATATCTTGTTTGCAAGGCCATTGCTGCAACAATACAACCTTCACATGTTTAGGAGTATTCAGTCTGAAAACTTGTCAACAGCTGCATTTAGATTATGTAATAACTTTATGTGATGTGTGGTCAGTCTTTTAAAACCCTAGTAACCCACAGAAATGTTACTAAACCCACTGGCTATAGTACCAAAAGGCTTTTCTTTATTACAGAGTTCATTATCACTATATAAAAATGCCTTCCTTTAAAAACTTATCTACAACCACTGTCCCATACAGCTCTAAAAGCCAAATACCCTTCTTTTAGAATAATACAAGTGATAAATTAGTATTTTAAGAGTATGGACAAGCTTGTTAAAAGGACATTAAGTTTTGGCAATGTATCAAAAATACATTTACATACACCACTGATTTTAGGATTATTTTTACAGCCATTTTCCATGGAATTCCGTAAGTAAAGAAAAATCTTTGCTGAACAAACAGCGTAGTCGTATCAGACTATGACCAGAATAAACCATTAGACTACAGGATGATTAACTTGGGAACCAAGCAACTTAAGCCTTACCAAAAAGTCATCACTGCACTGCACAACACAACACAACACAACACAGCAGCAGCTACAACACTTGTGCAAACCCAAGAGCACCTGACCACCAACATGGACAATTTAAGTATCAGAGACTGTTCAGCTGCATCCTTCTATCCCACCTACTGCCTGAATTTTTTCATACTCAAAAGACTTTGGGGAAAAACAGGCAAAACACAGTTCTGACTGCAACACTACATACTTCAGAAGAAAAAAACATTTTAAAAATTGTCAGGGGTAGGCCATAAGCTACCTAACTTCAAAGCTTCCCTAATTTCCTTGAGTCCTCAGTTGGGAGTCACTGTTGTCACTACAGAGACATCTCATCAGAGTAACAGTTTGCTCTGAAATTCAAGAACTCTGCTTCTACCCTGCAGAAGCCTTAGATGAACTATATAAAGATGTTTAAACCAGCTATCGGGTTTCAGAATTAACAAACGTCTGTGGCTCTGATTCAGAGTATAAAATGAAAAGGCTAAAATAAACTGTACAGTTTCTTTAAAAAACTGAAACCTAAATACCAAAAATAATTAAACCAGCTGAGATGCAAAGTTCTGTTCTTCAACTGCCCAAAACCAATTTTCACGGGAAGGCTAAAACTAGGAGCAAGGAAATTTAGTTGCAGCTCAATGTACAGAATTACATGTCAGCAACACGAGCCCTGAGTGGAAGAAATAGAAACTGTTTCTCAAAACAGAGGTTGAAACAATGTAATACAAAGATGTTCATACTGGTCACACCATTCCTAAAAGAAAACGCACGTGCAGTTGTGCTCGGCATTATAAATCTCATACAAAAAGTCCCCGTGAGAGGACGAACAGGAATCTTTCTCAAGGGCCAGAAGCCGGGACGTTACGACATTTACCAGTACGGCCGCTCTGCAGACACCCCGCGGCCAGTCCTCCCCAAAAAATGAAATACGCGTGCTCAGGTTCCGAAATGATGCCGAATATCGTATTTCACCTGTTCTCTCACGGAGTGCTTCATGGCAAGGCGTGTCCGTGCGACCCACGAGGCTCCGTGCAAGGCTCAGCTTTGGAGAATAATTATCCTCCCCCCCGCCCCAAACCTGAGCATCCTCCCTCGTCCCCGGGCGGCTCTGCACAGGACGGGGAAGGAAAGTCCCGAAACACTTCTTGAGTCGCCAACGCGCTGCTCGGGGATTGAGGCTGAAGTGTCGGAAAGG